>SHCU01000046.1:52011-62267 GCA_004307685.1 Ceratina australensis | reverse complement strand
TCTCTCTCTCTCTCTCTCTCTCTCTCTCTCTCTCTCTCTCTCTCTCTCTCTCTCTCTCTCTCTCTCTCTCTCTCTCTCTGGCCCGTATCAAATCCACGTCGGGCGGGCCTCGCCGTGATTTATACGCGAGCGACGGTCCAACAGATAAATCTGTGAACATAGCGGCGCGTAGCGAGTGCAAACAATCGTTTCTTCTTCGGATTTATTATGCGAACCCATTGTTGTCACTAGTGTCCGTGTGCCAAGATCTAAACTGTTCCTGGCATCCCACTTAAGTGCACCATTTCTCACTAAGTTTTTCTTCGATTAATTTCAACGATTCTTTTTATCAGTCCCCAGATTTATTTCGAAACTCCTCATTGTCAGTACGCCGGCTGTCGATTACGGTTCTTATCACTGTCCATTAATCATTTTCGTGGAAAAATGATCGCTTGACGCGTTGACAGTCGAATCGGTAATTACCATGAGACAAGGACAATGCTCTTGGCCTTAAAGATTGCCAAAGGATAAGAATAAAAGTAAGAAGCCGGAATGGGGGCCGGGATGGGGTACTCCTTTCCGCGTCCTCGAGCTTTGTCCGACGAAAAGAGTAACTAGGATCGAGCAAGCGATCGGTTCTCGTCCCGATTTTCTTACCGTTTCGCTTTTTCTAGCTGCAACGATTTCCTGCCTTCGGCACGGTCGGACTTTTAATTTTAATCATCGACCGGGGAATTATAAAAGTTGCTCCCGCTCGAGGACGCTTTCAATTAAGGATTTCCGTTCCTCCCGGGACGATCGGTCTCCGTTCGAGCGAGAAGGACGCGACGGGCAAACGGGAAAGAGAAAGCCGAGGCAGCGATACCGTTGCTCTCGAGGAGAAGCAGTCGCAGCTACCTCGACTCCTCTCACGGCCCGCCGCCGTTTCTCTCATCTACCCGGCCTCTCGTCCTTCCCCTCTTGTATCCCGCGGGAAGGTAAACGACGCCGGAACGACATGCGAGGATTTTTCTAATTAATTTCACGGAAACGAATCGCCGATCCTTTTCGCTGCGGAGACGCCTCTCGTTCTTTATCACTCAACTCCAGGTGAAATCTCCACGTAATTATTTAATGCGCCAGAATTATATCCACGTCAATTAGAAACCTGCTCCGAGCTTAATTCAATCCATGAAAATATTAAATACGTCGACTTTATCAATTCTGTATTATCGTATCGACGATCAACAGACTCTGGATCTTCGAAAGCTATTTTTAATTAAAGAAATTATAATCCACTTTTAATATTTTTTAAATGTAATTTTTGTCCCGTATAATAATGACAGTAGAAGTTGAAGAGAGCAACGTCCGTTATAAAAATATCACGTAAATAATAGCCTACGAACTATAAAGAAACGGTTGCTTGAGTTGCGAACAGAGGGGAACTGTAATTACAGAGGCAAACAGAAACGTGAAAGGAGAAAACTCCGCTGTGGCAAGTAGAATCGGGAGGGGCGGTCGTAGTCAGACGAGCGTTTCACGCTCGATACATTCGACTCACAAACTCACTCGAACTCCGGTCCGAAACCTTTCGAAGCGGGCCAACAACTCGCCTAATCCCGCTCCAATTCGCCCGAACTTGCTCGGCTCACCTCCGGCTCGACGGAATTCGCGCGAACGCGCTCGACAACTAACCCGCTCCAATTCGCTTCTTTAAACGCCGTCGGCTTATACATATAGAAATTCTATTCTCATCGTTTTTTAAAAGTTCGTCTTAAAATTCCTGTCTCGATCATCGGTGACGAGAAAAAATGTCGGTTACGTCGATTGGAATTGCGCAAAATTCTTAGCTGTATTTTGGAAATATCTCATTTTTATCGTTGGCCTGAGAGATTGCTCGTTCGTGCACATTGATATAATTTCGTGGTAGGTTGGTCCGGTAACGGAGTGGCTCGCGCGGGCCAAGATATTATTCTTCCGTCAAGACTTATGCGAAACAGTTGCTGCTGCGCCAGCTTCTTACCTCCTCTCCTCCCTCCTCGCGCCCCGGGACGAGACTACAATTACGGTTCGATGAAACGTCGGTTCATCGTCGATGAAAAACCGGCTGCTGCTGCTGCTGGTTCCCGGTATAACTATATATAACGATTATCCGATCGTTAGCGTGGTTTATTGCGGCTGGCTGACGACACGCCGAATAAATCACCGGCGACGAACAAAAGGGGATCTCAATAAAATTAGGCCGCCGCCCTTGTTTCCTAAAAAACGGTCTCTCGTGAGTGCGCGTTCACGGATCGCGCGGATCCCGCTTCTAGATCGGTCCCGATAATGGAACGAGGTTTAAAACGAGTAATGGACAGTTGACTGATATTATCTGCTAATAACACGGAATTCCATTTTATATGAGCTAGCGCATTACATGGAAACTTAAACAATGTCCAAGTGTGTTATCACTAAATTCATGATAATTAACACTATTTCTACCGCGATTTTGTGAATACCCATTTCGAACCCATTTTTAAATCCACGATGAGCTGGAGGAAAATGATATCGCTGAATTAATTTAACAACTATTATATTAGGTTGTCCCATAAGTTTCTTCCCAATTCTTGAAACGAAATTACTATACGATCCGAAAGAAACTTATGGGATAATTCAATACATGCATTCGCTATTTCTTTTGTTGCTTTCCTCATATATTAATTTCGTTTCAAAAATTGGGAGGAAACTGATGGCACAACCTAATAAGAAAAGTCAACAAATTAATTGTAGAGAAATGATTAAACTTAGTGAATAATGTTCAGTTAAAATTTGAAAGGTGTCTCTTAACACCTCATGGTGGAAACAGTGTTAAATAAAAAATACATGAACTTCGTGTGTCATATAAAGCGAATTCTAGTGAAGGAGAAATGCTTAATTTCGAATCGGAGCAACAAGTAAACCATTGAGGTACAAGAAACAAAGGTGGAAGCCTCGACCGGTAGGGGCTGGGAGAGACGGGAGATCGATAAGAGGCTCGAACGATTGACGTTTGCATAGTGGCACGTAGAGAACGGGGAAGAGAAAAATGGCTGAGCATTGTTTCGTTGCGCTCAAGAGAAAGATAAGAGGCCCTCGGTGGTTAAAGTAGCACGACTTCCGAGTTTCGTGCTCCGTTTACGAATCCACCGATTTCCTCCTCGACCAGTCGCTTTGCCCCCGGAAACGGGAAATAAAGATTTCCACGCTCGTGATCCCTTTATTGCTACTGGGAGAAGAGAGAGAGAGAGAGAGAGAGAGAGAGAGTATGCACCTCGGGCGGTTTAACCGAAGATACCGAGTCGATCTCTCCTGATTCTGTACCAGACGCAGATTCCGTTCGTTTATCGAGAAAGAGGATCGGTCCTGATCATCGCCCCGTGGATAAAACCCGAAGCTCTCTTGATCTACGTTCAAGTAAAATCGTTGTCCATCGAGAATGCTCAATGATCATCGTTCGGATCGAGGGATCGTCGTGGTTCCCTTGATCCCGTGCCAAAATCGGGCAACGATGCCTCCGCCCATTGGGTGGGAAGAGAGAGGGTCGTCTTGGTTGTTGCACCCCGAATGTTCGGACGACAAAACGCGGGAGCGTAAGGTGACGAATTAGCCTGGCGGGCAGCAAATTAAACGTCAACGCGATTACTCGTAGACGCGAACGCGCGCGTCCACGGGGGTGCGGAACGGTGAATTTCGACGGTTGAGCTAGCCACATTCTCTTTGTGCAACTGGATATCCGGGCTCGCGTTAATCTCGACGCTTCTACGCCGAGCAGACACGTCTTACCGAAATCCGACCGCCCCGTGTTTCCGGAGTTTGCATAATTCCGCGACAAATCGCGCCGGCTTCCAGTAAGAAGTTCTCCGAAGAGCTTACCATTATTCCTTAAAAACGTGTCACTCTCGAATCCTGATAGAATCGTTTCGATTCGATCCCGACGCCCGCAGAGATCGTGATATTAATCGTTTTATAAATATGATCTGAATGGAAGGAAATACTTCAAAGGGATGAAAACGTCCAATTACAAAATTTCAATTTTCATCTAACCACTCGGCATGGTTCCATGAAAATCGAATCGAATGGGACGCGAACCGGACTACTTTTGTCAGTAATCAATTTCGGAAGCGATTATAAAGTACGAAGCAGATTACAGTTAAAACTAATCCGATTTATGTCGTGTTTCAACTCATTTTCATCGGTAAAATCTCGTCCCAGTTCATCCGTGCCAATTTTTTTTTTTTTTTTCAAAGATGAAATGAAAATCGCAGAAATGAACTTTTTTTTTGAATCCCTCGTCCCATTGGGATATGCATTAAGGAAATGAAAATGTATAGTAATTAGACACATTAATTGAGATACGTCAGACTCGAATTCGAATTATTTTGATCAAATGTCCATATTATTTCATCATTTTCAACGACGTTATTTAGAGATACACGAACAAAAGGTAGAGAAGGTCTTTCATAAAAACGTTACACTCTATTATCCATGAATTTTCATTACATTCTTTTACTGCGATGGCTGGCAAACATATTTATGAATTCCAGGTAGAAACAGTTGTTCAACAATGGAACTACGCATGCATGCGTAAACGGTTAATCTTTAAGCGGACTTTTTTAAATCGTACATTTTTAATTCCTTTAATTTCATGTCCACGTTACGCACGAGTGACGTTAAACGTTAAAAACATACATACATGCATACACGCGCGTGTTTCGCATGACCTAGTTTTATTTGAGTTATAATTTCCTATATTTTTATTACTCCCCAGTCCAAGCCGTACTCTACCCTTTTTTTTTTATTTTCGCCTTTCATTATTTTTCCTCCTCGTGCTCGGTTTAAGGGTACGCGAAAATTATACGCTGCGAACAGAACTACTGTCCTTCATTTTTAATTCAAGTATGAATTGCATCGAAACGTAATTCAATTTTCTCGTGTCGATTACTTTTTCGCACATCCGTCGAGCTAATTACGATTAGCTTATTACCTTAGGAATTAGCCATGAATTATTATTCATTATAAAAACTAGTTACAAATCTTGATATCGTTTGCCTGAAGATCTGCCATGCTACGTTGATACGTGGAGAGCTTGATCGCATCGCGTATGCGAATCGATATCAGTGGGAACAGTCGCGCAACGCTAGAAGGGATGATGCGGGCAAACGGGTGATTATGCCACGTCGGATAAGGATACTCAGACCTGGAACATTCCGTAAACGAGTTTCATACGTTTGCATTGCCGTTACTCCGTTTATCTACGGACCCTTGAGACTAATCTCAAGGGAGCAAGTTGGCTAGACCCGAGCCGATCGATTCGTCATTGAACGAGATCAACGGCTGTCGGAGGCATATCGTACTTTTTTCCCCGACTCGTTATCAGGGCTGCTGGATTCGATCGCGAATGTTTCGCGTTACTGCTTCCGATGTTTTTTCCGAAGCTGTCTGGATATTAATTGCAAACTGAATGAATAAGGGATAAGAAGACAGATTTAACCCTTTGCACTTGAGACGCGAATCACGATCACCACTTGCTTAATAAACTAAAATATATATCATTGATTAAATGAAATTTAATTATTAAAATTCATGATTAAAAAATTAATTTAAAAATTGTCAAACATGAGAATTTCATGTATTACAATTCAGTGAATATTTTAGAAAAAATTCCTCGAGTTAAAAGGGTTAATTCTGTATCGGTACGTAAGATCCTGAATTTGATTTATCATTTCTTATCAGTTGTGAAGAAAAAAAAATGAAAATCAGTTTTAAACTCGTCTTGGAAGTTTCGGTATAATTAACAACGGGGCGTATCGGGTTTGATACTCGTAAGTAGCTTACATGGCGCCAAAAATAGCCGCAGTTTCAGTGAAATTACGGTGCTCTCGATAACATTAATACACCACCGCGGCAGGGCTGAATGGCTGCTCCGCGCGCCGGTACGATGCGACTACTTCCCGAACGTCAGCGCATTAAGACCGAAGGGAAACTTCCGCGGAAGCTTAATTAGATTGCCATAGAATATGTTCCAATTGTTATACACAGACGAGGCGAGCGGATCCTCGCGAAAAGTTTCCGGCTCGCATATCTGCCGGAAGTTACCGCGTATTCACCAGCAAATTCCGTGTCGCGTTTACCCCCTATTCAACTATTCTTTTTACAAACAATCGCCAATTTTTATGAGTCCAGAGTGAATACTCGGTTTTGTCCGCCGCTATTTCGCGACGTACAAGATGTTCGACGCACTTGAGTACGAAATAGGGAGATACGTTTCCGGGTAGCGGTTTCGGAATGTTGAATGGCCCGAAGTTCGCCGCACTTATAGGCGACGTATCGTACGTCCAGGGAGGAGCTATCTATCGCGCAACGGTCGGTCGGTCGGTCGGTCGGTAGTGGACGACGAGAGGTACATCTAGGAAGCTTAGCTGTCCCGACGTACAATGTAGCAATTGCAGCGGACGGTGGCGCGACGCGGCGGCGTGGCGGGGCCGGGCACGTGTAATTAAATGCAATCAGGGAACAGAGTGCTCCGAATTGCCGGCGTTTAGCTCTCACTCTCTGCCCTCTCGACCGCCGCGCTGCCGCTCCCTCCCACCCGGTCCTACCCTCTTTCCCTCTTACGTTTTCCGCGCACATAGACGCCGAGCGCTACAGACTGCGATCCTGTCTATTCGGCATTTCATACCCCGCTAAGCCGTGGAAAGAGCGAAGTTGAAAGGCTCTCAATTCGATAAAACGCTTTCAGCAAACTTCAGTTCGGCGCAATTAACGGAAATTAATTCCCGCTTCTTTTTCCAACGCCGCGGCGCGTCGTCCCGGTTTCTTCCGCGTCTTCGACCATTGCCTACCTCTTCCGACCCGGCAGGAGGCATCGCCGGCCGCCCAACCTCGACTATCCTTTCCAGTCAACTTCTCTTTTCTTCCGTCCAGCTCCTTCCTATCCGTTGGATTTTCTTCGCGCGATTTATCTCCCTCGCCGGAGGAATTCCTGCGATCCCGCGCAGCGTCCAGCGCTGCGACGAATCGAGCGTGGAAACGGGCCGTGGCTCGTGGTTGGTCCGTGAACGCTGTAAATTCGGGGAATTCGCCGGGATTTCGAGTCGATTGAACGCGTTCAATGGGGAGCTCGCTCGGCCGAGAACGATCGCGAGTAATTAATAATTTACGCGGAACCGGGAAAATCGAGACTTCTCGCCTGTCTTTGTGCGAACGGCCAAAAACCCTCTGAAATTACGCAAGAATTATTAACGTATAAAAATATTATGTACTTGTATTTTAACCCTTTGAGTACTGTGAACCCATATATGCGTTGTTACACACTATTGTTGTGTTGTTCATGATGAAATATTTGTTGATTGTGTTGCTTAATGAAATAAATGAGTATTAACCCCTTGACATACAATGATGTCTCTGAGATGTCATTCATTTAATGTGCCATTGTAGACGTTGACGTCTCCAAGACGTCAAGAACTGTTTTTGGCTAACACATAATAGTAATACATAATTCCTAAATGATTTGAGAAGTATCACACGTTACATCCTCACGTGCTTTGCTTAACCGCACCGCAAAAATGATAATAAAATAAAGGCGACGTTAAATAGAACTCCGGAAAAAATGTAACACCTTGTTGTCGAGGGCTAAACAGACTCAGGTCTAAAAGCCTTCCGTGCTTATACTGTGGCAGGAAAATCGGTGAAATAAATAAATAAGAATCGGGTAAGTATCTTTAGAATTCAGTTACACTTGTTGGGTAACAAATTTTCATTGATGTCGAGAACTAGCGAATTACCAGAGACTGACTATTAAATTATTATTTTATGGTATTACTAAATTGACAACCTTATTAAATGTTACAAAGCAATGTAAATTTCAAAATAAAACGCCCTAATCTTCTCGAAATTTCCTAAAAATTAAATGGTATCCTACGGACGCGTCGACGAGCATTTTATTTGTACGTCGAAGGGTTAAGGCTCTTGAGGTCGCTACATAATTTATGTCAGTCGCAATCAATGTATCCTGCAATGGAAACTCTGCTCAACTTTTGAAAAGTACGCAGCGCATAGGAATTTTTGTAAAGAGTGCCGGACAGCGTAGCGCTGAAAGGGTTAAGTAACGTTTATTGATTCACGGCGCGTCGTACATTTTGACGGGAGAAAATTCCTCCTTTAATTCGAGACCCGAAGACGCTCGTATGTATCTGTTGGAACGGGAGAAGGCCAAGCGATAAAATTGGAGGAGGCGGTCTCGCCGAGTCCGACACGTTTCACGCTCGATACGTTCCACCTCCGGCAAATTCACTTGAACACACCTGAAACTGTACCGAGTGCTGCACGCGCTAACTCTAACCGAACGCGCTCCAATTCGCACGAACTTGCGGATAACTCTCCGGGGACATAGTAAGCGTGTGATCACGCGATACACCCCGTCGATGCACGTGTGCCGGCACGGAGCGGCTGGCCAATGAGATTAGCGCGCGAGCATAGGAGAACCAGGGATTATCGGACACGAGACCATCTCTCGATCATTTTATCATCACGTTTTTTATCGGTTCTCCTGAAAATTTAAATGAATAAATAAACGTGTACGTTCTCCGGTGATTAATTACGCTCGTCACTTAGCCAAGCCGTCTCGCGTGTCGGCCAGCGTGCGTAACGAACAATGACCGTAACGATGGAAACTTGGAGCCCCGGTGTTCCACCCCATGGTGTTTCTCCAAGGCGACGATCGACCCGAAGGACGATCGATCGTCGGACGTTGGTCGCTTCTTCACCCGCGAACCCCCCCGGTTTTTCGCCGTGAACCTCCGATAATCGTAGCCGAGCAACAACAGTTTCCACGCTTTAGATCCGACGATTTAAGCGAGACCTCGACCGCTCTTTGGAACCGGTAAACGAGAGGGATGAGCGAGGCACCGTTTTCGCAACAATAAAGCCGCGCTTTCTTCTTCGTGAAAGGGACAAAAGGAGTAGGACAGTGCAACGGGGAAGCTCAAGGCGGATAGAAATAGACAGAGAGGGAGAGAAGGAGACAAGCCAGTTTCACTGGTAAGCAAAACAAAAGCGAACCGAAAATCACGAACATGAAGGGAAAGAGAGCGAGAGAGAGGATGTAAAGGGGGTGTGGGGGTCGGGTCTCGAATCCTCGACAGGAAAAGCGCAGACAAAAGGGTTTAGGGGCGATCTATAATTCAGGGTTGATGGCTGGATGGACGAAGGGGGTGGACGGCGAAAGCAGTGGATGGAGGGTAACGTCGGTGCACACTAGTAGTAGACGGAGAGAGGGGTTCACGCGCGGGGGAGGTTGGGAGGGAGAATTACGAGGTCACTTCCGGTGGCGCCTGCACGAGCTTCCGTTTCCGGTCGCGCTGCGCTGTCCCTCCTCTACCGCGTGCTGCTACCCTCCCCTACCCGTTTTATAACCCCTTTTTCATTCTCCTCCGCCACGTCCCGGGTACGTCCTCCGTACCAACGACCGTCTCTTTATCTCTCTCGTCCCTTTCACGGCCGGCGCGCGCTGGCTTTCCCTTTAACACATTGGCCAGCGCGATGTATCAGGCAGCAGCCATAAGTAATGCGTATTTTTCAATGGGCCAACGGCGGAATGTACGAGACGGTCGCAGGGATCATAACGGCGCGTCGATGATTTGTAGCGCGCGTCGCTTACATCCAGTGTCCGCGACGGGCGTAATACAGATGAGATTTGATGAATTAAGGGACGAGGCGAGCTGAAGGAAAGCTCGCGTCGTAAATCGTCCGATGTGTAACGCGCGCGGCGGGACGACGCGGTTGCCAACTGCAGTTTGTACAACAATGTCGTAACGATACGCGAGTTTAAGCGGGACGATCGCGGTATCATCCCTGAAAAAGTTATGCCCGCCCCATAACCCCCGCCTGTGAATCCACGTTATACCGGGACAGCATTTGCACGCGGCGCAACGATGCCACCGAAAGCCCGGTGCAAGCAAACTTGGTACAATGGCGTAACTTGGCCATTACTATCGCGTGCCTTGGTCATAGCCTCTATCGGCGCGCCACTTCGGCCTTAGCCTCTCCTACCGACCACTCTGGCCGGCTCACCTGTTCTATTATGCACGAGCCTCGCTGCGAGCCAGATAAATGGGTAAGGGACGGGCACGGCTTTTCGGCGCTGGCCTCCAGCTTACGTACACACGTACACTATCGTCCGCAAGTATCTCGGATAATTAAGACGCGACGTGTGATCGCGTTAAGCTTCGGATAAGAATATCTTTATCATGGGTTCTTCATTCTAGTATCAGTAGACG
>SHCU01000046.1:21381-48318 GCA_004307685.1 Ceratina australensis | reverse complement strand
TTAAAAAACTTAAATTAAATTTAATTATTATAAAATTTAGATGCATATTAATCTCCATAAAATAAAAAAATATTATAAAGTAATTCAGTGAATGTTTATAGAAAAATCCTCACAGGCGACTCACTATTTTATAATCATAAAATAAAATATATATTATTGCGTCAATTGAACATGTTTATTATAAAATTTACATAGATATTAATCTCCATAAGATAAAACATAATATAAAATATAATAATTCAATGAATATTTGTAGAAAACGATTAATAATGTGATTACGAAGTAGATTAATCGATCCCTTTTTAAGTCAGATTAAAAATGATTACTATAGCCAGGGGACATTAGTGCAGGAAATAAAGTTCGCTGCTCGTCACCTGTTAGGTATTCTTACATGAAATTCGTTAGCAGCGGGTAGGAGGTGGCACGTATAACGAACGAGAGTAATTACGGTTAACCCGGCAGGCAATTTCCACGGTTACAGTGACCGTGAAACGATTATTGGTCCTGCAGGGGCCGTTCGTCCGGCCGAAATTACGATTAGGCCAATCGACTTCGTTGCCGCGTTTATAGAAGCGGCCCCCGCCGGTCGGTCGCCGCACGCCAGCCCGTGGATTTGTTTGCACGGCCAAGTTAATTACCAGGCAGTAAAGCAAAGGCGCGTCTGAAACAGACGCGACGAGGTCACCCGTTCAACCAAGTGATCGAAAAGGTCTAAACTGTTTACGAACCTTTCTCCGCTTGAATGTTAATTCCGTTTCGATCCTTGCACGCGCCTCCGAATTAACGGTTCGGCGAAAAATAATTCGCCCTCGCTAACAGCTCAAATTTTGTATTCATATTAAATGTACAGGTAATTGAATTAATTTCTGATGCTTAGCGAATGTACCTAAAACATGTGGCAGGTACAAGAATATGAAATAATTTGGCCTCGCTGGTAGCTCACAATCTTCAATGATATTAAATATAAAGTTAATTGAATTAATTTCAGATCTTCAGTGAGTGTCCCTAAAACATATCGGAGATGCACGAAGATATGTATCGCATGTTTTGGGTACATTTACTAAAGATTTGAAATATTTGTATAAATCTTTTTATAATTCGGTAGATAATGTAATAATGGTGAAGTTTGTTCTGGATTAAAGTTTCTTCGATTAACGGTGTTCACTCTATTTAACTAAGCAGTGAAATAGTTCACAGCGAGCCGTGTTAATCGTTGATCGCGTTATCGTGCCCACCCCGAGACTATGGAGTTTTAACTCAACTCGATCGCGTTTAAACTTCCCGTTTAAACTGCGATATTCCAGGCATGTAATCATCTAGTTCACAACATTCTAATGCGCTGGCTGCGGGTATAAGATTTAAGTGAAACGGGAAGTTGTTCGTCAGACCGGCGTCATCGATGGCGCACGTTCGCCACGTTCCCTGTAATTGGCGATGTCCTTTACCGTAAAAAGTTCCGACCGTATACATTCAGTTTTGAGGGCACAGTAAAATTAGTCTACTGCACGGTTTAGTTGTAATTCAGGAAAGTTTTAAACGAACAGAAGAGTGAGTTAGTCGCTCGCGCAATCTCTCGCTTTACAGTGTTCCACTCGAACTTTAAGTGAGCATTATTCGATCGTTATCGCAGTTACTGCGTGTTAATTTGTTTACCTAATTCCGGAACTCATAACTAAGTTAACGACGTAACGAACTAGTAATTTGTTCGTTCCTAAGTGCGATAATCTGAGAAAAGAGTCAGGCGTATTAAGACTTTAGAATATTTTTAATTAATTGAATTCGAAGTATACATAAGTGAAACTTGAAAGGTAAAATCTCTCGAACGAAACAGCAACTAGTTAGCATCGTGAAACAGTTAGGAGTTACGAATTTTTCAAAATATCCGCGGTTTCCAGCAAGGATGTTAAATATGAATATGTGGAAATGAAGGGTTGCGTTACGACGAACAACGCTTTATAAAAAAGTCACAAGATCTGGAATATTTTATCTATCCGGATTACTTTTTCGTACCAAATTAATATTCCCTGCTCCCAAATGATTACGTTATTTAATCCTTTTTCGAAATAAAAAATTCTCGGTGCTTCTGATCACATTGACGGGGCTCAATAATTAATCTACGAAGTCCTATAAACTGTTGCTTATGGAGAAAGATAGCGCGACGCCGTATCACGAGCAACACGTCGATTATCCAACAGAGCGGCTCTCGACCGACCGAAAATAACCAGTCGGGCTTTTGAATCGAACGGCGTTCGCGTCGAAAATTCGTAAAACGCGGCATGCATTCGTGGCCCAGAGGCCCGATCGTAAAAATCTAAATGCAGAGACGGTACGCGCGCGCGTTCGTCGTTACACGCCCCTCCGGCATTGTCGTTCGGGTCAGGTCGGATTAAAGCTTTCCCTCGAAGAAGGTCGACGGTGACACGCTTCTGACTAGCCGTCTCCGCGTGAATTACGCGTTCACCGAATAGAAAAGCTCGTCGCAGGCACCCGGCCAAGGAATGCAGACACGATTACCGATTCGCGTTCGGACCTATCGCAACGTAACCCCGAATCGCTGTTAACCCTCGTCGGACGTACACGTTTCACGTCGAAGTAAAAATTAACACGTGGCCATGGTAATTACCTGATCTAATCGTAATAAATAAAATTAGAAAATCCATACCTGTACCCGAGAGATTTATTTTTTGAATGGCAGTAAATGTTTTGAATCACGTTTACGTTGCTGAATCGAGGCGAAGCTTGTCCAATCATAATACCAGTTCATCCCAATGATAAATTATTTCCTGGCGTAACGTAAAACTGTCCGGTCATTTGGGATGCAATTCCACACGGCGTTAAGCTCGGTTCGCTATCATTCTTACCGGAGACAGGTGTAGGAACGGCGAAAGCTCTCCGGGTAGGAAAATAGTTCGCCATCCTTCAGCGTCAGCAATAGTGGACCATAATATCTATACCGGGAGGCCGGTGCCTCGGGTTCGGTTGATATATTGTTGCCGTAGACGGACGTTAACTTGACGGGAGGAACGTAGATTGTCTCAGTTTGACAGCCGATAACTTTCCAAAATTGTTTCTAAAGATACAACTAGCTGCGCGAGAGCCAGCCTCCCCTCCCCCTCCGTTCTCTCCCCCGCGTGGAATGAATTGCTCGACGACGTCTGAGATGAGTCCCGATAATGGCGTTTCAAAACCATCAATCTCGGGGCTTTGCCCGCCGAGCCGACGATGAACAGAACGATTCTTTCGTTAACTTGACGGAAATACGACTCCCAGTCCAACCGTATCTCGTGCGTCGTACTTTAATGCGATCCCATCGATGGGGTTGCTTGAAATCTTGAATAATTTTTTCATAATAAACGTTTCGATGGAGGAAGTAAATTAAAACGGTTTTGTATCTCGCATTCTTTTAAATGAAAATTGAATAAATCCAACGTACCTGTCCGAGCTGGTCTGTGCTCAGTTTTATTGTTTCAATGATCGCGAGGACAAATTGTCGATAGTGATGTAGTGAAAACTCCGGGAAGAAAATAGGCGGAGTGCGATGCCGGGCCGTCGTAATATACCCGGTCGACGGATAAGTTACTGCTAGGGACAGGCATTAATCTGAGGCCGAGTTGGCGTGCGAGATGCCCGGACCGGTCTGCGCGCTTCGGGATCTCTCCCTCGAGGCTACTCCGTCCCGTTAACGGATAGCCTGTGCCCTTAGACGAATCGATCCTTCTTACCCGTAGCTACAGGAAGACCGATTCGAAGTCGGCCTTCTTCGAAAAACAAACATTCAATTCGTTCCTCTTTTCAGCGTTGTCCTCTGATTTCTCGGAAGTTCGCCTAACCCCTCGACGAGACAAACGTCTCGATCCGCTCGATCGAACAGCTACAGAATTTCGATTTTGTCGCCGCGATTGCATCCGTTTACAGATGTAACATACGAAAGAGTGATCGATCGCTGTTTCGTGTTTGAGAAAATGATACGAACGTACAGGTAATATAAATAGAGCAAAGAAGCTAGCCAAAAACGCATCTCACTATGGATACCGTAGAAATAGTGATAGAGATGCATAGAGTAGGTGAGCCATAGGGACGTTTCTAATTGAAAACATCTCACGGTGAGAAGAGAGAAAGAATCTGAAGTTCATGCATGATTCACATCTGTTTTGGTATCATTAGAGAAGAACAGATTTTTGGCATAGCTTAATTACTCTATCTATATTATTTCTACGAAGGCTAAGAAAATCCAATAGCTACCATTTAGTAAAAAGTAATTCGATAAAACAGGTGAAAGAATTAATGTTGAAATCCACGTGAATTTTCATGCTTAACGGCACTCTTTTTTTTCTTTCTATGCATCACACATTCTGAGCAATCTCCGCTGTATAACCAGTCCTTGTTATTTCTTCAAACGGTGAATTCCAGCGAGCTAAAGTAACATTCCCAAAATCGCCAACCGAGGCACGGAGCTCTCTGACCAGGCGCGTAGCGTGAACACGGGAGGCAGAAGAAAGAGCAATTCAACCCTTGGCTCCTCTCACCTCGCGAGCGTTCGGCACGACCCTGAAACTCCGGTAGTCACGCAAGCACGCGGAACGCCCGTAGGTATGTTCCTGCCCCGGCGTTCCTTCGTACTTGCCGGCTGCAGGGAGGGTTGGTTCTAACGATGCTGTGGAATTTTAATTTGATTTGCACCAGCCACGTTTCGCGCGAAGGTTCCAAGGCTTCCACGACCGGGGCTCACAATCCGAATCCTTCTTGTATCCTTCGCGCAATAAATCCTCCCGCGATGTAACCCAATTACTTTTGCCCGCGCGCGGGGGATAGCGGCTCTCTGGTACCCATCGATGCCGCAGTTGCTTTTTATCAGACCGTTAATTGGAAAATGGCACTGCTACAAGAAAAAGTTATATCGGTTAACAAAAAGTTATAGCGGTTCCCTTAAGCCAATTTGTATTTGCGACATGTATAACTGTTGGCTAACATCCTTTACTGCACGTGATAACTGCTACTTTACAGTATATCATATAAAACTGCTCGGAGGAAAAATCATATGCCGATTAGCAAGGATATATATTATAAAAAAAAATGTAAGATTTAAAGATTTCATACGAGCCTCGTATGGAATTTTTATCTTCTGTTACAGCTACGTTCGCATAAATCTGCATAACATGGTTGGCAGCCAATTTATGCGTTGCTCTTTCAGTTCGTATCGTTGATTATCGGGCCGCTGGCTTCGGGGGAATAAGAACAATTACGTGACACATCGATATACTCTTTAGTTCGGAATAAATATTATACAGCGTGTGTCGTAATAAGTTCTATGCCAGTCGAGAGTTAAATCCAACTTTCGTTTCGCCGTGAATCTCTGCCCGCGCGATGTTCACCGCAATTTCTCTGTAAATACCTGATTATTTCACGGGTACATAATTTCACACCGCCGGGGAACACGGCGCCCGCCGATAAGCTTCTGGCAATTACCAAAACGCCAACACCGAAAACGTCAACCGGTAAAAACAACAGTGAAACAGGGGGAGGCGACGGACAGATTAAAAATTCCATTTGCGAGCCGAGGGGACAAGTTCAAGCGCGGAGCATCTCATTAAAACAGTTCGATGGACGGGACTAGCGGCGCGAGCGAGCGCGCGATGACGAAAGGATTAACGTGGCAGAAGCTCCAGGGAGGCTCGGAATGACAGTAATAACAGAGCCGTCCGTCAAAACCCGAAGTTCCACGGACGTGCTCGGTAATCCAACGGGCCACAGTAACACCCGATCATCTGTCAGCTATTTTTTGTTCTACTGTCCTTCTCTTCCACCATTTCTCTTGCCGTCTATTATAGAGCAAGGGAAACCAAATTTTACCAACCTCTTTTTTCCCATCCAGTAACTAAAACAGCCACTTTATCATGAAACCGTTTCGTAGAACGTGTCAAGGAAGATATTCCTAATCACTGACGGAAAGATCGATAAACGTCACTCGCGACGTCGGTCACTTCTATACCGCTGTAAGTCGGTCCCAGAGTCGGAGTAGATTTCAAGCTCTATTATACGTCTCGAGGATCAGGGTTGAATTTCGAAAACTATTCGACCCTTGCGTGGATCGATTCCATTTTTCGGCGCGATAACAACGCGAGGTTAGGGGTGACCGGGTCGACTTTTCGACGTCATTTGGCACGGCCCGATAGGAAATGGAAACACGCGGAGTCGAAAGGGGGTTCGGCTGTCGATAATTCTCCTGTGGTAACTGGCCGATTTCGAGGGGCATTTTGGCAGCGGCACGGGATTCGGATTCGATGGCTGGAAGGCGGGGACGATCGCTGATATACGCGGTTAATTTATTAAACTGCCGAGTGTGGAATTGTTACTCCGCCGGAGATACTCTAGCTCGAACAGAAAAATCGGAACGTTCAGGAGTCGGGTAAAAAAATAACCTGAATAGTTAATACAAAAATTCTTCTTCGCGAATTTAAGGCGAAGGAATGCTGGAAAGAAAGGTCTTGCGAAAACGTTGAAGACAACATGAACATTTCAGCATCCGGCGCAGCACTCGGTCTCGGCTCGCGTAGGTTGTTACGAACTTCGGCTGAAACATTTCGTACACGCAATATACGCGGAATAATATGTACCACTATTATCTCCATCTCATGCAAAGTTTTCTTCGTGGAACCCGTGACTACGCGGAGCAACTCAAATTAGACTTATCCGCGCTGCATCATCAACCCGTAGATGATGCATTAAGTTACTCCATTCGAAACAATGGGCCGTGATACACGGCCAACTGTGCGTGAATGGCGAACAACTACGAAACGGTGCGCTGCCGCGTCGCTGGAGAGTTTATATATGCGTCTACCTACCTACTACACCTACCCAAACTGTGCATTGACTCACACTTGACGAAACTTACCTACCAACCGTAGTATTTTCATGCCGGACGAAATTAAAGGATGCTCGCGGCTCCGTCAAATAAAATTCGCAAACAATATCAATTTATAAATAAAATGATCGCTAATTTTTTCGAGCGAGTAGAATAAGACGTAGCCATGTCAGACGCAAGAGTCAATCTCGCGTGGAATAATTCAGTCGGAAACCCGTTTCAGCCTACAGTTTTTAATTAGGTATTTTCACATTCTTCGCGTGTAATCAAAACGCTTTGACGTGAAATAGGGAACTAAGTTACCGTAATATCCTGTACGCGGAAGGATCCATACACAACGGGTTCGACGTTCCCCGGGCGGCGCGACGCACCGAGCTGTAGTTCAATTTCGAGCGCGTTTTACACGGGATCGCGCTTTAACCAGCTAATATTAACACTATATTTCAGCGAATAACGGTGTAGAACGCGCCGTTTAACGCCTCCGCTGCTGCTGCTGCTGCTCCTCCTCCGCGTTTTTACGTGATCGGCCCGGGTGCGTGTATACGAGCAGCGATTTCTCCCCGGAAACCCTCTCGATGTACGTCAGCGAAAATTTCTGGTAATAGCCCCGGCAAGCTCTTTTCGGTCGGCGGTACGATATTCAAATAGATTTTCGGAACGTTCCCCTGTTCGCGATTCACGTGAATGCCCGCCCGTAAGCCACCCCGGGCTTAACAAAATGATCCACGATGAATGAAACGCCATTTTATCTATAGAACCGCCGTTCGTTTGAATGTGTCGATCCGGAGCCAAAGAGGCGGTCCCCGTTCTGTTCGCGTCTACCCCTCCGTCCAGGCCTGATGGTATATAGGTGTCGTTGAGTCCTCGCCAGAAATTTTCGTGACGGAACCTTGCTCGCGACGTTTTTTCTACAAATAAATATGTATAAACGCGTGTACGAGCGGCGACGCAGCCCATTCCGCGCGTTTTGGCCGCGGATGTGACGTTCAATCGCGATATTCGAATTTCCATCCTGATCCATTCACCGGTACCGGCCATTTGCACGGTTTGATGCTCTCTGCATGGAACTCTCTCTCTCTCTCTCTCTCCCGCTCTCTCTCATCGTGTATTTTCTACTTTGATTACCAATTTTGATAATATCTCCATGCACCGAGCCAATATCTGTGTGGATCCGAATGCGGAATGGGGATCATATTTTTCATTTAAAATACGCGTATCTACGCATTACCGTTGTTAGGCTGCTAATGCTGTGGCTAGGTAGTAATGGGAGCCTGTTGGGAGTCTTGTTTTTATGTAGATTTCATATTGAGGAATTACTCCTACAATTTTTCGTACCTGTTGTTTAATTTATGCAAAATTGTAGTTTTCGTTCCGAGCGTAAAGCGGAGAATGCATATGCACATTCTGATGGACCGTGCTCGAAACAGCACGGGCGAGTGGAGGGAAAGGAAAATTCGCAACACCATGAAAACTCTGATTTCTCCGTAGATTTATGGAGCGTAGTTCCATTCCGCTGAATGCATTCTGGTCTTCTTAAAAGGGTCATCCATTTCGATCCACCACTACCACGACCGAACCGCCCGCCCGCCCGCGATTCTTACTCCTCTCGGGTTTCCCTTTTTTTCCGCCTATACGATATTAATCCGTGTTAATACGAATATTTTAATTTACTTATCCGTTAAAATGAGAAATCCCGAAGTACGGCTGTTAACTTTCTTCTCGTTTTTTCCCCTCTTCTTGTTATCCGACGGACGTTTCGTAAAATGAATATTATATTAGAAAGAATACGGTGCTCCCGCGTATATACTCTTCATGTCGGCATAAGAAGCGCATAGAATATTTTAATTAAATCCGAGCCCTCGCAGAATCTCGGCGAAAGGAAAGAAAGTATATAAATGCTGTGTATATATTTATGTACGTATGTACATACAGCTCTACTACGGAGCGTGCGCCGCCTTGAGGAGATTTATTACCGTACTTGGAAAGACTAAAACGCGACCGAGTAAATAGTGAGGAACGCGCAGTTTATTTGATGCCGTTAAAAATTCTTCGAGATACCTCTCCCCTGCTCGTCGACGGTTTGAGTTTAGCGTTCGAGAATTAATTAAAAGGATGCGCCTTTATCGCGATGATCAAAAAGACGTCGCGCCGTCCGGTACCCGAGACGTTGTATAAATACGTTCTTCCCAATTTTTTTTCCTCCAACATCGTGCGCCGGTAAAAGGACTCGCTGCTGTTTACACGGATTTCTGACGATGTAAAAGCTAGTGAGGGAGAAACTCATTTCCTCGCGGCCGTTATAAACGACCTCCCCGCGAGTACACGTCGATTGATTTTCTTTTATTAGACGTTCAAATGCTCAATTGTTTCGGGTGACACAGGACCGACACGTTTCACGCGTGTATGTACCCCTACTCCGAAAATACCGCGGCGAGTGTATCGGTTACAGAGCAAGAAACAAAAGGGGTCGAGCGTTAGGAATTAATGATCCGTAGGTTAACATCGGCCGTGGTAAAATTGTTATTAAATCGAGCGGGTTTATTTGGTCTCGCGGCGGCAGTTAATTAGGTGAACGAGACAAATGGAGTGCCGCTCTTTCCGCACTTCGTAAATCCGTTTGGCCGCATGTCTCCATCCTTTCCTCATTTTGTCCCTCTTGAAATTTCTAAGTCCCGCGTAGCACACAGACGAGCCCCGCTCGGTCGGCTGTATTTTTGCAAAAAGTCCGCCGAACCGGCGGCCTCAGCAAAAAGGAGACGATCCCTGCGGCGCCATTACCGCGATTTACGGCACCGCTTTTCTACGGTCGTTATGCTCCTGACGTTCGTCGATCGTAATTTTCCCGGGCTAATGTGCTTAAGCCTCGTCGACTCGTGTCTCTCCTATTGACGTGTCTCGTCGATCCCATCAACGATCAGAAATAGAACTTTCTCTACCCCTCTAGCTCGCATCTCTTCTATTCGAAACCTACGAACCAAACGCCTAATGAAACTCACTGTATGGTTCAAATGAAAAGGGAGTGTAGCACTCAAGTTTACACATGTGCTTTTATATTAAATCGTATTACGATACAAAATGAGATAGTGTTTCATGTAATCGTTTTTGGCACTTGTCTCGTCTCATTGTTTACTTACTCTTGAAACAAGCGATGATACGAGATCATAGTAATTTGTACACCCGCTACGGAATGACTAGCTTGCCAAGCGATGACTGTTCGAAATAAGTAGGTCGTCCAGTATCGATTTCCATTTCCCTCGGCGGAAGAAAATTATTCTCGAGCGCAAAGAAACTTGGAAGACAGTAGAAGTCATAACACCCGGGACAATAACCGATCGGGTGAGAACGTTTCCAGGAGGAAAACAAAGCCGGGCGGGCAGTATAATTCCGAGGTGGGGGCAGCGGCACGGTATCCAAGGGGATAGCGAAAATTCCGTGGTCGCGATGACAATTAACAGAAGCTGTACGTCAAATAGATTTGTTTCTCCACGGGCATTAGGTAACGTTACACCGGGTCCGTTTCCCTTAATCCGTGTTTACGGAGGGTCCGCGGGTGTATCTTCTTCTCTGTTAAGAAACGAGAAGCTTACCAGACGCTGCATTTTTTCGTGGAACGTGTCGGTGTAACCGCCGCCCCGGCTGCGGTACGTACGAAGACGTGCTAAAACGCTGCAACTTACGCTGACAGCGCGCGATAACATTGTTGGTATAGTAACAAGTCCGGGTTCGAGCTTTCCACTTGTTGGTAGTCGCACGGCTACGTATCTCGAAAATACTGGCTCGTTCCGATGTTGTACTTGTTGCATTTTGCAGTCCTCTTGTATCTACGGCCCGTCAAACGTGATATCTAGTCTTATTGTTCAGATTACAATCGCTTCGTAAAGTTAACAATACCAGGTCGCTGTACTCGACGCAAGCGTTACAAACCTTGTATCTTAAATCGCTTCGCGCGGTGCACGAAGGCGAGCACTCGCGGCGATAGGCGAGGACAAGAATTTACAATTCGCCTCTGCGCGATTATCTGGTTAAAGGGGTAGGAGCGAGAGAGAGAGAGAGAGAGAGAGAGAGAGAGAGAGAGAGAGAGAGCGGAGGGTGTAACGCGTGTGCGCGCAAATGTGCCGCGCGAGGGAGGAGGGCGAGCACTACAGGTGGTGGGCGCCCTGACGACGCGATCAACATCTGAAACGAATTCAACGTAAAAAAATATACTAAGATGAGCTTAGGATTAGAAGAATAAATCTGAAATCGACAATTCTGAAAGAAAAAGCTACATTAAAATGAATAAATACATATTTGCAGACTATAACAAAATTGGAGCATTAAATAATAAATACTTTGCCCCTTTCACTCCGCTGTCCCTGCTCATGAGACATTTAAGTTTATTATTGATTATTATTGACAGGCAATCAAGTTATTCCAACGCAACTTTTTAAACAATCCATGTTTCCCTGAAGTTTTCTCTTGAAATAGCCGAGTAGCTGATAGCGAACGTCCAGAATCGTTCGGAGTGCAAAGGGTTGGAGAAACAGCGAATTAAATATATTTTAGCCGTAATCGTAAAATGGAGTTGCGGCTGAAAGCGTCGATTTCACAGCTATTTTTCTTATACTACGTCCGCGCACTCGTTTAACCATTCTTATCTCGCGTATCAATCTACATACGCGCGAACGATACGTCTTTATACTCGCGTATAAATATGCCCCTTCCTTGTTAGACACCTTCTCCCTCTCTCTCGTTTAACAGTATCCCCGGTATCACTACACGCGCAGCAGCGATCCACCTGTCTCCTTCCAGCATCCCCCTTCTTCTCGCCGCGAACGGCTCGAGCTTCACCCCTCTCGCGTGGCCACGTCGGGGGATCGTTTCGGCGAGATACCGCGCAGTGGCGCAGTCGTCGCCACGAGAGCGACGTGCTCTCTCCGTCGGTGGTCATGAATCGTGCGGCGGAAGAGGTCCTCGCGAGAGCCGGCCGCCGCCGTGTCTTCGTCGCCGTCGTAGTAGTCGCGACCTCCTAGTCATCGTGCCGTTCGAGAGTAATCGTCGTCGTTTCGCGCGCGTGACCGTTCGTGTGCGCGCCGCTCTTTTTTGTGTAACCGTGATCCGAAGAGAAGTCCCTCCCCCCCCGGGTGTTACCTGTCACCGTCGGTCGGCGAATCGGCACGCAGAGAGAGAGAGTATAACGTCGTTTGGTGCTCGTGCGACCCGTGTTTCAGTGCCGCGAGGGTGAACCTGTGAACTCCGTTGAAACTAACGCCGGTTGCACCGCGGGAAAAGAGATGGGCATCGGTGAACGCGTGCCGCGTCGCGGTGAAAAACGTTGCGGACAGCAGCGCCATAGCAGAGTACGTTTGCACGCGGTTCGAGTGTGAGGAGAGCAACAACGAAAAAAAAAAGAAGAGTAGTCGGCGGAAAGCTGGCCTTCGGCGAGAAGGCCCGCTGTTTACATTCTCTTAGTTTGTTTTCGCTCCTATTGCCGGCCCTTCTCCCGGGTAGTCAGTGATCGAGCGAGAAAATTGTGTTGTTGTGCCCCAGCGGGAGAGCACGCCGAGACGGCGAAGGAAAATGTGAGGAACTTGTTGTTCCGGCTACTGTTTCGGCGGGAAACCGGACGATTTCGTTTACAAGGTAACTGAGGTTAAATACTTACGCTTTAGATATGTTATAACCGTGTCTCGTGGCACTCCGTTCTACAACGGTTTCGCCGTCTATCGCCGTGTCGTTTCGCGTCGCGGGAATTCGCCGAAATGGCTAATTCGTCGCGTAGACGTCAATTAACGTAATTGTCGATCGCGTGCTCGACGATGATCGATAGTAATGTTGCTCGGCGTTACAGTTAGCGAAGTGGGTGCCGCGTAATACGTTTCACGATGACAGGTGTTGAATGGAGTAGTTGAACTTGAAAGGTCACTTAACTTCGTCTCTGTCCGCAAAAATTCGTACGCGACTCAACCGGGGATTCGTTTGAAATGTCAATTAGTATGAAATTAAGTAGCAGACGTTTTCGCGACACGTAATTGCGAAGCGAGTCTCGTTTTACTATTTCACGTCGGAACAGTAAGTATCCGATTGCTTCGCTTGTGGAAAGTCGATATCGGACGAGGCGCATTCGTATAACCGGGAAGTGATTAATCGAACGCTTGTATCGCGGTTCGACAACGTGTAGCGACGAAACTCGCTCGGCGAACAATTTTCCTCGGGAAAACGCGGAAACTCCGTGGCCCCGGAGCAGAGACGCGGAGAGCGGTGACAGCCGTTCATCTTCGTTTATCGTCTACGATGTTTCTGGTGGCGCGAGCAACCGGGTTACAATTTTCCGAGTTTCCACGAGGCGTTCGTGACACTTTTCGGATCGATACCCGGAGTCAAGGTTGCCGCTACAGCGGCTCGTAAAAATAATAACGCGCCTCCATTCAGAGAAGAAGGGTAGCAGGAGGAAAAAAAAGTAGGAATGAGAGGCGGAAACGAAAAGGGGAACACGGGACGTTTCACTCTGCCCTCGGCGCCGTACATTGTGTTCCATATTTGTCCGGCTTCGGTGACCCTATCGGAAAAGCACTATAAATAGAGAACGATTTCCAATTTTACACAGTTAGGCAGGCAACACACCAACTGCAGACGGTGAGGTGGAGACGCGGCCGCGTCTCGAGTGCGCCAGACGTTTCCTTTCGTAATTAGGTCAATCTGCACCTAATGAGACGTTACTTCGCGCGTGTACGTACCGCTACGCGGAGCCGTTCGCGTCGTTTCGCCTCATTTCAACCGACGAGATCGTTCCCTCGCATCCGAAGATTTTAATTAAAGGTTGCCACCTGGATTCGGCATCACGTCGCCGCTCCAACAGATTTCGCGGTCTCATTTCTTTTTTTTTATCCGTACGCTATGCATCCGTGAGAGGGAAACTGATGCAACGGGGTCAAACCGACGAGATACTATCGTTTCATGAATATGGGAATCGATCTTCGTTCATTTGGTTGTACTACGATGGCTCGGTTCATTGATAAATGTCGATGAATATTGATGCGGATGACAGGGATGGGGGGATTCGAGCAGTCGAGAGTGAAGGTCGTGAATAATTGTTTACGTATTAAAATAGAGAAAACCGTAGGGTCGTAATAGAAGACGTTTGATTGATATTGAATCGCCGTACAATTGTCGTAGAAATTAAATTAGCATTAAAGTAGTAATCGTTCGTTTCATGCCTTGATTTGACATTTGACGATAAAATAGAATTATACGATGTTACAATATTTGATATTATATTATAGTTGTGAGTGATCTTCAGTATCTATCGCTCTTCTTCTTCTCTCGAAATTATTCTTCTGATTGAATTCTAGTAATCGTTCATTTCATGCCTTGATTTGACATTTGACGATAAAATAGAATTATACGATGTTACAATATTTGATATTATATTATAGTTGTGAGTGATCTTCAGTATCTATCGCTCTTCTTCTTCTCTCGAAATTATTCTTCTGATTGAATTCTAGTAATCGTTCATTTCATGCCTTGAATTTACATTTGACGATAAAATAGAATTATACGATGTTACAATATTTGATATTATATTATAGTTGTGAGTGATCTTCAGTATCTATCGCTCTTCTTATTCTCTCGAAATTATTCTTCTGATTGAATTCTAGTAATCGTTCATTTCATGCCTTGAATTTACATTGGACGATAAAATAGAATTATACCATATTACAATATTTGATATATATACTTGTGAGTGATCTTCAGTATCAATCTTCTTCTTTCCGTACGTCTCTCCTCTCAAAATGTAATTGAATTTTAGTAATCGTCCATTTCATGCCTTTCAGTTTTACGGTTAAAGTACTTAGTATTTGGTATCCATAGTTATCGATGGTATCAGCTTTGCCTTCTCGACATTTCGCTCCTCCTTCATCTCAAAATTATCTTTACAATTCAACTGGATAACACGAGCTTTTCCATTATAAAACTCTACCGGTGAAAATATATTTTTTCTCGCTGAAATACCGGCAGTCGCGTTTAGGGCATGAATCAGTCACACGAAAATAAGTTACAAATCATTGTATCAATCGTAGCGTCGAGTGAAGCGACGCGTACAGGAATTGGAACGTGATATCATAAATATTCGCGGCGATGTAAGTACGAGACACAATGAATGATGTAACGGTACAGGGGCAGGAGGAGGAGGACATCGTCCAGCGAATTATTACACGGCCGCCGTAGCCGGTGCGTGTGTCGCAATCGCAGTGTTTCATTGCATTCTTCATTCAGCGTGCGCATCATCGACTTCCTCGTCGATGGCGCGCGGATTTGCGCGTGGCGCTTTAAAATAGTCACCGGTAAATATACACGCCACTCGCCTCGCCCCGCCGGCTGCTGCGGCGGCGGCGGCGGCGTGGCGCGGGTACACTTTTATTTATCGTTGCGGCCACTACGTGCCCGTTCTGATTGACGGGCATTAGCTCTCCCGGGGTCCGAGCGCGGGCTATCGATACATCGGCGAAACGAATCGAAACCGTCGCCCGAATATTTACGACGAATTTCCGTCTGACCGCGAGGAGGATCGGCGCGAGCTTACGTTGACGAGCCGGATGAATCGAGTCGGATGGAGTTCGATGGAATTCGTAATTCGTTGCGAACGTTTCGTGGGTAGCGGTATTTGCATTTTTCGTGGCGAACCCTGCCGCGCTCGGCTCGGCTCTGACAGACGTAACTTCAGGCTCTAGTTTTAATTGACAGGAAATTGTGATCCGGCATATTTGATCAGACGCGTAATCGTATTTTTTTTTTTTTTTCTCGATTAGATCTACCGTGAAGCCTCGTGTCAGGGAAAGTGTATTAAACAGTTCCCTACGAAATAATAATCACGTTCTCTGGATATGCAAATATCATTTACACATTCCTTGTCTGACCATACTGGCTTAATCTACTGCTCGTATTTAATCCAATGAGTTTTACAGAAGTGTTACGATGTACGATTTCTTGATAAAGTGAAAATGAAAAATCAAATCACGTTCTCTAGATATGCAAATAACATTTACTGTATCATATACACATTCCCTGTCTGACCATAGTGGCTTAATCTGCTACTCGTATCCAATCCAATGAGTTTTACAGAAATGTTACGATGTACGATTTTTTGATAAAGTGAAAATGAAAAATCAACTTTTTTGAAAAGCGTCGAAAAGTGACCGCACGGTATTTTCCTTTGCTCTCATATCTGATCGCGTTTGAGACCCGCAGGAAATGTGGTAGAAACGGGAATAATTTCGAAGCCTGACCCATCCGATGTAAAAATACGAAACGACGCGACAAGGGGGATTGAGAATGAACGGATATAACCGTACCCTCTGCCCGTTACGAATTTTATATCGGAAATCTTACTCGCGATTCGTTTCCGGGTTAGAGTCACGGATTAGCGTGCTCGCTTCTTCCCTGCGTTTTTTTCCCCTGTCCACTCTTCGTCCGCGATCGCGATAAATATTTCCGTACAGCTTTGATTTTCATTTCAATATCGTCAGGACTGCAAGTGGAAATTGACAGAACTTGTTACGCCCACGCCACAGGCGAGAAATTCAATCCTCGAATTTAACAGTACGAGAAGGAGAGAGAGGAAAAACAACGATAGGGGTTTCGGGATGAACGCGTTCCTTCTCTTCGTGCGTTCATCTCGCCCCCACCCCTCTCACCCCCTTCGATCGTTTCGAATTAACCCCGGGACTCTCCGGGGTGGACGTCGAAAAAAATGATTCTCGCGCTTCGGGCAAGTTATTGCAGCGACGCTGAACCTGAGATAGAAAAGTTACCAACAGGCCGGGGGTTTTTATCGAAAATTGCTTCACTTAAACCGTTTAATATTGGATTTAAAAGCACCGGGAACGGTTTCCTTTGAAGTATCCGCTCCTCGGACACGGAAACATCGCCTCTTCCGAATCGATGCGATGTTTCAAACGGTGCAAATACTGCGCGATGAGAAAGGGAATGGAAATTAAAAACTAGCGGGCAGCAGGCTGCGGTGTGCTCGATATCCGCCAACTTCCTCCTCGATTTCGCTTCACTTCGCGTACAAGTAAACACGAATATGTACCGTTAGCTGTAATTGCTGTTTTACTTGGGATAGAAATGAGTTGCTTATTTGTGCGTGCGCGGCTCGGTTGCTCGTAAACTATGCAAGTCGTAAAAATCATATACCGACGTATCATAATGCGTAGAATTAATTAAACGTTTTATAAATGTCTTGCGAAAATATATAAGGTAACCCGTGGTATCGGGAGTTGTGGTTAGGTATTTGGTTTGAGATAGACAATCGTGTCTGAACCGAACGATACTACTGTCATGGTTATTCTTATAATATTTCATTCTAATTCTATTACTTTCTCGCGCTAACGAAACAGTTTTAATCATCGGTTATTCCCGAAACTGATTGGATTGTTAATTAGACTAATCGCAAGTGCATAATAATATATATTATAGAAGCGCAGATTTGTATTTGCATAGATCACGGTAATACAATTATTAATCGATTCGTTAAGTAATGACTCCAATCTTCTGATTAACGATACCACCTCGCACGCATTAATCACCCACGCGTTGATATCAATTTTATGTTCATCTATTATAGTGGTACTATCTTAAAAAGAGAATCTCTGTACGGCTATGCTGTTATCGGTCGTTGGATTTTTTAATCTACAAAGTTTTCCACTCGTTGTCCTATCGCGTAACAGTATCCGCTCCTCCTTTGATTCGAACGCCATTTCATTATTTTCTCCGCGGCGTGTATCGCTGGGATCTCGCAGTGACGAGCGCGTACGTATACGTGCATTCGAAAATCGGAAAAGTCGTTTATATGCGTGACACACGGCTGCCACGTGCGTCGAACGTCACGGCGAGCGCATCGGGGCCAAGCATCGACAGCTGTTCTCATTTCTCGTCTTCCGGATGAATATTTCTGTACCATTTGATGCATACACGCGATAATCAGGCTGATTGATATCGGTGTTGCTTTGGACATCTCAGGTTCTTTAATTAACGCGCTTAAATGGTCGTCCTAGTTTCGCATCCCACCACTACCGGCCGATCCCTAATCCATCTTGCTTTTTGCCAATCGAACGCGACTCCTATTCAACGGAATTTCAAATTCCCGAATGGATTCGCTCTGTAGCTAACATTGAGATCAATTTAAAAGTTGATGATTGCAACGAAGTCAAGAATCGATGTTTTTAATCAGATGATACGAGGTGCAATCCATTTTCACGATCGTGCAAGATTTCACTGTCGGCTTTTAAATTAGAAGGAACAGCGGGATCAGTTAACGAAGCGGCGGCTCGCAATTCTAATCAACTTAGCGTGCGTCCACACCATTAAAATCGTCTCGAGGTCCCCGAGGTTTGCCAACGAGTGTCCCCTGTCACGAAATCGCAGATGCGAAACAATGCGTAACGGCCAGCGCGCGCGACGTTAGACAACTGCATTGCAAATTGCTGCGGAATCTAACTGTCACCGCGAAGACAGCCGGCTAATTTTGGTGCGCCCGTCATGCGACCGATTGTTTTTCGCTGCGCCAAACAAGGAGGTATGATTGTAAGAAACGGAATATTATCTGAATTGAAACTCGTGTCGACGATAACAATTAGCATCGAATGATTACTCTTCGCGTGAAAAAACAAATTAGTAATGAATATCTATATTAATTACGATTAAATCACATAATCGTAATAACGTTACAAATCCTACAGATTTAATCAGAGATGACAGGTTCCATCCGGTTGACGTAAAGCAGTAATTTTAATTGAACGAGGTAATTCCGTTTTGAAACTGGGTTACACCAATTTCGCGAAATAATAATAACGGGCAATCCTCTTGATTTCATCTCTGCCCGATCGTGCGTGCAGAATGACGTCTCTCCTCCAGCGTCGCGCACGTTAATACCGGCACTCGTATTCTTTTACGGTTATCACATCGGCCGGTTGACGATCGCTTTTAAAGCGTACGCGATATCTTCGCTTTAATGATCCCTCTTAATTGCCCGGCCGGTAGTACCAGCTACTTGAAACTTTTCACGGCGCCCTTACCGGTTGTACCTGTTACTACTAGCCGGCTACTTAAGCCGGGAATTCGCGCCGGATACCGTTTCCGCCACACCCGGTTTAAATAATAATATCGTGGAAATTCGCTCCGCTAATTAAGCTCCCCCCGTTACGCCCGGGCTGAACGCGCGAACAACTCTACCAACTGTCTTACCTCGCTGTAACGATTGTCTGCTGCCGGGAAACTTCGGGACCGGTTGTTGCGCGAAAGAAATGGGTCAGTGTTAAATCTGAGTGACCAAGTCGTTTATAAATCGCGAAACAAGGACACGGGTCCGAACTTTGTCAATTAGAAACAGTTCAGCCCTTTGACTTAAAATGACGTATGGAAGGTGTCATTCACTTTCACAATTTTCACACAAATTCACACAAATCCCGTCTCATTTATAAATTAAAGGGTTAATGGTAAGGTGTATCCGAGAATGAATCACTGAAATGAAGTTTTAACCGTTTAAGTTACAAATAAGACGGAATTTGTACGAATTTGATTTAAAGTGAATGACACCTCCCAGGCGTCATTGTAAGTCAAAGCGTTAGCTATTCGAAACGTTCAGTGCTGTTTTGTTGCTATCAAGAACAGACTAACAGTCCAAAGAATCGATAGAAGAAACAACAATAAAGACATTTAATGTTCTTATCTAATCGCGTTTGTGTGTGTCTGACCTGTTATTAACTAAGAATTACTTGAAATGTTCAAATTGCTGGAAATTATTTCATGACATCACGAGTAGGCAATTTACGTGTCTATTCGTATACATGGTCTAAGGTTCCAATGCACGATTTGGTGTTAAAAAAAACTGCAGAGTTTTTAATCGAAATCGACGGTATTCGTATTCAAGACAGGGTCCGCGGAACATTTGCAAACACTTAGAAGCACGGAGGAGGAGAGATGCTCTCCCGGCGAAGGAACACGCACGGGCGAACAATTCCGCGAGTTCGCCGCGACGGCGGTGTATCTGAAAAGCTATTCGGGCTTCCTCGCCGCGCGTTTAGCACCGGCGTACCTATAGATACGGTCGGTGAAAATTTCGCGCGAATGTTTCCGAATATGAGCCGCAGGGGTCGGCGGAGGAGGAGCCGTGAACGGTGTACGAAATTAAGCGAACCTCGGCTGCTCCGAGCGTAACGGGGGGGAATTTCTAAAAAGAGACCCCATTGTCTCGTACTATCCGTTCGTCGCGCAACTTCGCGACGACGTTTCCCCCCTCCGCGAAAAAGAAATTCACGGGACACCGCTTTTACCCGCGCCGGTTCCAGTTTTCACAGTATTATCCTCTCTCAGTTTGTATCTTCTTGTTTGGAAGCCGCGGTAAGACTTTTATTGTCGCCGGCCGCGACCCGCGGTCGCAATTATTTCGCGGAACGGCCACGCGAAACGCGAGTTGTCCCGCTTATGTGGAACTATGAAAACGTAGCGGCAGAAGTTAAAAATATTAAATTGTCTTTAACCCTTTCCACTCTGAATTATATTTCTATTTTGTTAGCAGCAGCTTCCATCTGAAGTTCATTATCATTACTATTATATAAATTTATTACTACTATATAAATTTTACGTGATCAATGATATATTCAAACAATAATGATTTCCCTATATGACAATTATTTGATAGATTATATAATTTTTAAATTAATGTGAATGCATCAATTTTCTAGTAATTAAATTTGACAAGGATAAATTTTATTGGCTACTAGAAAAATGTCGAGCGTGACTCGACGAAGGAGTTTATGATATAAAGACTGACGTCGAATCAAACTCGACATAGGAGTACAAAGGGTTAAATATCGTGGTACTACATTAAGAGGATTTTCCGAGATTTTCTTTATTTTTTTAAATACATATAGGAAACGGTATAAATATATTCGTAAAGAAAGTAGACTTTCTTCAGTTGAATCTGTTGCACTTGCGCGCGCCCTTTGCAAATAATTCCTTCTAGATGGAACAACGGGCAGAATGATAAACGAATTTGAGAGAGAGGATACATTGGAAAAGTAGATTAAAAGAATTACAGTTCTGGAGATTGGGAAATTGATAATAAACTTAATTCTCGATTCTTTACTTTACATTATTGTAAGTAGTCCTTGTAAACAATAGTAAACTTTACTTTACAGAGAGAAACTAACTCGTTTATTATTATTAATAAAAAGTATAAGACATCGACTGTATATATAATTATTTTTAAATATCACGGGATGTAAGAACATTTTCCGCGATCTTTTTTACTTTTCGAACTACTACTTCCTGGAAATGGTATATTATCTTCTTTTAACCGTATCATAGAGTTTCTCTTTTTCTTGGGAAGATAGGAGAGGTCGAGAAGTCAAAGAGCATTCCCGGGGCAAGGCCCCCGGGGCGAGCTACTCGGATTATCAACGAAAACACGAAAGAGCCGATAAAATCGGCGGACTATACAGTAGTTCGACTTTAAAATCCTGTTCCTCGATAACCGAGCAACAGCGAGGCTCGTCGTCTCGAGGAATAGTCGTTGCCTTGAAATGTTCGGCGGTCAACGCGGATATCTGGTCGCATCGCGGATCCTTACGGACGGAATATCTCTCTCTCTCTCTCTCTCTCTCTCGGTCTCTCTCTAAAAATAACCCTCTGAAGATTTTTCTTTGAGCCACCGCTCTCCGCGCTTGCTGCTTCCTCTCGTTTGATACCCGTTCAGAATTTACGAGGCTACGCCGTCTATGTCTGCGATGTACACGCGAAACCAATCGGAAATGTTGTTGCGTTTGATTACTTAATGCTTTTGTCGTGAAACTTCGATCGCTTCTGTTTGCTCCTACCGCTTTGAGCGTACGATGAAAGCAGAGGCACGCATCGTCTATACAGTGAATTATTACCGGGCTTCAATTTCATCGATTGAAAATTCCGAATTCCACGTTATAAACTCGTGTATTCATCTTCGAAGTGTACCATCGCGATCTATAAATATTTGATCTATCGTCGCGCGTCCTAGCTTATAATGTCTGCTGCGTATCAAACGTAAAATAAGATAAAGTATCTCGGTTATCAAATATACGAAACAGTTTAGATTTTGTCCGAGACCTTCTGTCTCATCGATCGCCGTGTTAATATCATCGGGCCATGGGACACAGATACGATCGGATTGTAATTATCGAAAAATTGAGTTCACCTCGTTGGTTATTAACGCGAGCGTACTCTCCGGCTATTCATCAAAATTAAAAACGACGTCTGACGTTTTAATACGGTGCAAATTAATGAAGGCTTATTTTCAAGTCCGTTTACGTAATCGAGACCGTCTGACCGTTGTATCGGTGACGTTTCCCATCGCAGCCCATTAATCATCGACTTCGTAGCGACGCCAGTCAGTAGCAGGGATATCGTCTTCGCTGTAGAAAATTCGATCGGTATCAACTGTTAGAACAGAATATCGCTATTAGGGTAAATGAAATTTGCACGGTGATGCCTGTAAGCAGGATACATTTGACGCGACGTTAAAATCGAATTTTGTAATATGCTTGACATATGAGTCAATCACCTGCTCTAAGCACGGTAGTAAAACTGCCCATTAAATTGAGATACGCTATAAAAGGCAAATCTATGCAAAATAGTATTAGCCTTTCTAGAAGATATTGAACTTTATCACCCTCCACAGATATTACGTGTTGCGTACATACCGCGTGAATACCTTTTATTATGCTCGTAAAATAATCTCGAATGCGACTGATCCCTCTATCACCCGGCGTAACTAGTCCATTAACTAAACATAAGGTCGTATTTTCTAATAAAACCGAATCTACCGTCGGTGTTGTTTTTCCCCGCGGGCTTTCATAAATCTTACTTCACGGGTCGTTTGTATTTTCGTAACGCGCGATGATTATTCAACCACCGCTGAATCATTCGTCCGGATTCTTTCTGTCACTGGCAACTCTTATTCCTTCGGATGTATTAAGCAAACAGACGCGTTCCACTTGTTGGATAGAACGCAGTTACACGCGGTAATAAAATGTTTTATCTTTTTTTACTAGTTAAAAATAGATATTCTCCTGTTGTAAAATCGCACGTATTTATGCGCATCGATCCTCTTAAAAATATTACTGCAATTTTCGCCGCGGGGTGTCACGGGAGTCTGTGAACGATGACCGATAAATTGCACATAGTTTGGCAATCCACAGCGTACAATGTATCAAGAGCGGTAGTCGCGGTCCGCGTCGGATGTCAACAACGATATTAAGACGATATTACGATGCACGATGTCCTTCGTCATCAACGAAACGCCGGGGCCTTTAATTTCGGCGGACAGCCACAAAGTGGTTGACAAATAAACCTGCTGGAGTGCGGTTCCAAGGAACAGCCCGCGAAAGCTAGCTACGTGCAAGTTCTTAGATACAGTGCCGTGCAAAAGTCGATTCACTCCTACGGCGAAGAACATCCTTCAATAATATTTCTTACAATTTATATCATTTACTATATGATATAACTAAATAATAAGAAACAGTTCAACGCATTATCATATTTTTACTGATTAGAAAAATTGCACACGTTACTGCATATCTCTATGGTATCAATCGATTAGTATTAGTAACGTTTGTTAAAAGTATGTTCGACTGTGAGATGCATCTGGTAACGCAGGTGGCCTAAGACTTTTGCAGAACACTGTAGACGCATTCTGACTATGATCGGGTAGATGTGTGCACTCGTGGTTGTCGCCTCCTCGGCCAAGAGACCAAGATGGCGAAGGAGGATGAAGAGTAGAGGCGGATAAGAGACGTGGGTACGATCGAGCGAGAGGGACGGTGAGTGCGAGCCCGGGGTGGAGGAGAGAGGCGCGCCGTGTTTTTGACGATAGATAGGGTCGGTTCTAGTATTTTGGCGACAATCCAGCCTCTATATAAATACCACCGGGGAGTCACCATGCGTCCCTGTGTGCGAGACTCCACGCACACAGACGCACGCGTCGGAGCCGTCGTGCGGTCCTCTCTTCTTCGCTTCCCGCGTACTCGACACGCTTCATTATTTTTCTTCTTCTTGTTGCTCCCGCTCGTTCGCCCGTACGTAGTACGTTCGTTCTCCCGACGCTTTTCCTTTTTCGCTTCTCCTCCACTACTCTCGTTTTCTTCTTTTTTTTTTTGGAATGTCAGCTCGCGCTTTTTGCCGCCGTTAACCGACCGCAAACTGCGATCTGGAACATGCCCGGACATCGGTGTCAAAACTAATAACAAGCCGCCGCGCAAGCGACAAATGACATGCGTTTGCTGCTGGATAATGCGTATCACGGAGATGCGCGCTCCTCACCCCTCCCATCCTGCAGAGGATTTTCCCCGTTCGAATTAATCACTGGAACCTCGCGTTTAAATCTTTCGCTCGCTGCATTTGATCGCCGCGATTTAAAACTGGCGCGTTTTAAAAAATTCGAACGGTAATTGCGCTCGTATCCCGCCGAACGATACATCACTCGGATCGCATTTCCCTTTCGCGGTTTCCCCCGTTCATCATCGCGGAACACTCGGGCATTAGACAAATTTTAGCATCGCGTTGCTTGGTTCTTCTTCGAGTCAAAATTAAACGTCACGAGAGCAGCGGGGAAAAATGATACGCATATCTGCAATTTCATTGTAACACCGCGTTTGTTGCTGCAACCCGGCCGAGCCCTGCCTCTCCCACCTGGTCGATCGCCCCTCGGCTCGAAATCCAGGCACGAGTTGTACACATGAAAAATGACAGCCCGGGTCTGGTACAGGAGAGCAGAAGCGCGGCAGCAGCCACTTTCGCGCGACATCCTCGATATTCGCTTATTCTCGAAGGACGTGGCTTCCCGGCGTACGAACGGTTGAATGGGCCGGCACACAAGACGCATAGGTATTCGTTGGGAACCGTATAAAGACGTCGCGAAAGCGAGCGCGCCGCCGGATCCACCTGGGAAATTTAAAAGAACATTCTATCGCGCAGTTATCACGAGGATACGTGGTGTGCCCGGAACAGACATCGTACCCCGCGCTTACCTTCTTGACCTCGTTCAACGTTTTCAACATTCATGGCCGCGCGCCCGTAATCGATGCTCGTCTTGATTCCCTCCCAGTTCCCCTGTCCTTTTTGGATTCCGTAGTAAAACATTTGTTGTCGTTTATCCCGGCGAGAAATAGCCGCGTTGTAGTCCGGTCGACTTGCCTAACGCCGGCTACAAAGTCGCATCGCGTCGTTTATAATCGGCCGACGTTTCCGTTTGCTCGCGGTGGCACGGATATTAGTTACAGGTTACCCTCGATACGTTATTTCTATATTTCACGGCTAATGGACGCGTCCGTTTACGCGGAGCCACCGCATCCTCCTCGTTCAATTAACGGAGTCTTGTCGTTTTATTAATAGATTTATAGACGCGCGCACAAGCCGACCGGCGTGTCCTCTTCTCCGCGGGCACGTAAAAATATTGCACCCGTACGGGTCGGAATGTAAACGAACGTCTCGGAATTATAGACCGAACAGGTGTGGAACCGTTTCGTCGTCGTTTCGACGAATGACGTGCCCACCTAGCACCGGTTAACGTAAGACCTACGCTTGCCAATGGACGTTTACGAGCGACGACGACGACGACGACGCGTCTCAGCTTGTATTTTCCGTGAAACGTCGCGGCACGCACATCGAGCATCGGGTGACGATATTTTTTTTCCATCGGAAATTTCGAGGACCGATCGACGTCATCCCGTAGCATATCGCAGCAATTTGTTTCCGTACCCCATATTCCCGTCGCTCCTCTATTTTTCCCTCCGCCTACCTTTTGTAATATTTTTTCCTTTCGTTTCGCCAATTCGGCCGCTGTCGACTCCCAGGCTATTTTTAATTCGAAGTTAATAACGTCACACAGTAGATGCTTAATTTAATTAATCGACGTCGATGAGCACTCGTTCCCTTGGAAAAATTGATATCGAACCGGCCGCGCGTTTCAATCGGTCCTCCGTCGCGCACATTTTCGTTACGTTTTTTTTTTTTATTACTCTCTTCTTTCCTGGCATCGCGCGAATTGATTCGATCAATGTGATTCGGTTAGCGTTCGGGAAGGAATGGAGGCGGTGGGTGGTTGTTTATTCGATTGACGGGTGATTACCAACGGAATTTTGTAATAAACCCGATGGGACGCCGGGGAAATTTCGTTATTTAATTACATCGCTTTGTAGTCCTTCGATGAGAATTTCAAGTCTCTGTTTCCCTCGGCCGCAGATAATTAATAGAAAAAATAAATTATATCTGAAAATGCTCGGCGTCACTCATTCCCGTTGCTATTACCATTCGCGCTGCCTCTATTATTAGTTATATATTGCTGCTCAGCGTTGTAAAGGATAGGATGACCTGGCAGGTGAACGGAAGAGAAAGAGAGACAGAGAGAGAGTGCATTGAAAAGTAGTGCATTTTCAGTAGGAATGCGATGAGGCAAACGGGAGTGCATGTGCGCCTAGGTTCCTGGCTCCCCATAGTACAGATCTGCCACGGGCGATCTGTGACTCCTGGCCCCCAGCTAGGGGTGACTCGTCACCCTGAAGCTACTTCGACCCCAAGGAGAGCTTGGCTCTGTTGGCCTTGGAGGTCCCCGTTGCACAACAATATTGTGGCACGCTACGGTCAAGGGAATCAGGCTAGACGAGGTCAGATCTTACGGATTGTTCAGAAGAATTTGTAGTTCAAGCGATAAATGTCGTTCTTTCTCTCTCTTCCTCGCGACGCGGTCTCTTAGTAGACAACGGAAAAATAGTGAAGTACCGGCGGGGAGTCCGAGCCACCTAGATCGGTGTAATTAGGCGATTACGTTCAGTTTTTATACTTTGTTGTTTTCAACGATAGGCCTCTCACTTGTCTTTTGCACGCCGTCTGTGCAACATCGACGAGATAATAAAATTCCTTTTTCTTCAGAAAGCTAATTATTTAATTCTTTATCCTGCTGGATCCATAACAAGCGTCAAATAAATTCGGACGATTGAATCGTCTGTTAATCAGTGCCTCATATCATAAATCATTTTATTAATCATAGCTACAATTCTCAGCGGGGG
>SHCU01000045.1:482915-493012 GCA_004307685.1 Ceratina australensis | reverse complement strand
GGTCTAGGTATCTCGAAATTCATTTAATTGCGAACGCGAGGGTGCCGATTGCGCAACGACGTACCCATTACAAGATATCGGTTGCTGCGAGAAGTTCGTGTATCAGGTATCGAAAGGTATCGAAATCTGATCGAATCGCATTCCTGCACACTACACGCAAGTAGTCTCGGCTACCGCCGTACAGCTCCGACGTGCCGCCTTGTCCGGCTGTGCCCTTTTTCTCCGCATCCTTGGCTCCGTTTCGATTTCTTCCCGTCGACCTTTTTCGCTGCCTTCGATTCGAGATCGGATCGCGAGGGAACGAACAACAATCATTCTCCGCGTTAACGAGTTATGAGTTGCGCAATCGGTACCTACTGTTACGGATATTTTCCTTTTTGTGCTCTCCTGCTTTGATATTTCAATTAATAATTATAAGTTAATTTCTCTTAATTATAGTACTCGTACTACATATCAAAAATTGGCTCAATCTTCGATTATACTATTCATTTTGTTAATTAAAATTGATCATGCATAATACGCTAATTAGATGTACGTTTTGTACTTTTTTTATGAACCACTTCTCTAGGTTTTATCTCTCTCAATTGTTAGATTTCCTCGTTCTTTGCTTTGTACGTTTCGTGCATTGCAGATCTTGAGTAATGATACCGATCGTAATGATCAGAGACGGGATATAGAGAATTTGAAGCAGCCTCATAAATTATATACACGTACAGAGATGGTTTGCCACATTAATCGGACGGTTTGACACGTGATACATCACAGACCGACAATCTAAACTGGACTTTCGTTTATTACAGCACGATACTTTCTTATCATTTCATGTAACGAACCAATATAATTATTAAATGAACTTTATTCATCTATTCCATCAAATGACGAGAGACAATTTGTTTATTATATTCTTTCTCATCTGTCGTTACGTTATTTATTGCAGTTGGCGAGTCAAACTGAAACTGCGTGAATTTTCAACAAGAAAGCAGCAGCAAGTATACGTTATCGTCAAAGGAGCCAGTCTGGTGCAAACATTATCGTGGTAACAAAATCGCGTTGATTCAAGACAAGAACGGTCCGCAGCTTCCGAATCTCAAAATGGAACGTACAGTCGGGTGAATCCCACGGCACGCAGACAACGTTTCCTTCAATTCGCAACTCGTCACGCTGCTGGAACCAGGAGGACCTGTGAGCCTCTCGCCGTGGGCAAATAAAACCGTAATGGATACCGTGAGAAGCGGCGTGATAACGGACGCGTGCGTGTACGTAATGTAATATAACGTAACGTAACGCAAGCGGAACGTATCAAGGCCGGGAAATCCTGCGTTCACAAGTCGAGACACCCGGTACGTAACCGGCACTCCACACCCACTCGCTTGCGTTTAGACTGATCGCTTCGACGCCAATTCCCTCGAGCGTGACCTCTCACGCGTACACGTGCGTAAATCACTCATCCGGACGTGATATTTTATGATAATTGCGAGGCCCGAGGTAGCTGGCGGTCTACAGAAAATTCAGATCGTTAGCGTTTTTATTGAATATTCACAAAGTGATATAATTATAGAAAAATTTTGACAAAATGATGGGCAGGCATGAGTTCTTTCATAAGAGTTCCCGTTCACTATATTATACATGTAGGCAAATGAATTGTACATACATGCAATAAAACATGTACAAGAAATTGATTAAATAAATTATAATACCGAGTGATGTGATAACATCCTCTTTTCATTGCGCGATATACTCTCTGAATGAAACTCCTTAGGAATTTCTTAAACATACATTATCTATCATGCTCGCGAAAGTGTATTCTAGCTCTCGTTTCTTTATGTATTCATATCTCGTCCGCCTCTTCTTATCATACACTCGCTTTCTACCTCACATACCGTAATAACGTAACATGTATGCATTTTATTTCTTTATAAAGCACACGCGTTTCTTATTCGGTATAGCTATCCTCCATCCTGAATACTGTATTTTTAACATTACATTTCGTGACATAATTGAATTATCAAGCAATTGATCACTCAAATTATTTATTTTATTTCAGGAATTAATATTCTTGCAAAAACAATCTGTTCGTTACTACGAGCAACAGAAGGGGCATTGACGCAACACCATTTACGATGTCGAGTGATACCGCAGGATAAAACGCGGCGAATAAAACTGGGAGTAAAGTTAGCGAGAGTCATTGGGCCTCGCAATTAAAAGTGGAAATCTCGCCGGCTTCCCGCGCGGTTCGGTACAATTAATTTTTCCCGGGATTCGACGGGTGCTCCGGTTAGATTTTATTTAATTACACCCCCGGTTTTCGCTACCCCTCTTGGAAGTTTTCACGGAGACGAGACTCCGGCCCTCTTGCTCGAATCCTTCCCAGGGACAAGACCGTGAAATTAAGGACGCAGGTTTTCATTAACGGTCCGATTAAAAGATCCGCTTTCGTTTCGCGGTTTCATTTTTATTCATGCACTCCCGAAACCCCCCGGGCCGCAACGGCGCGGCACGGCCGGCCACTCGATTCGTCAAAGTTAAACGACTCGTTATCGACGATGGACAAACGCGACACGTTCTCTCCCTTTCTCTATCGACGCACATACACGAACATATACATATTAATCAGGGAATTAGCGAAACTGGTTTACGAACCACTCTATTGTAGAGCAAACGCAGTTAAATATTCATTTACGTATTCATTATACTGTGAGAAACGATACCGGCAATGTTATTTCATTTCGATTTTAATTGCGGGAATCTTTTCCCACCGATTGTATTCTCGTTTTACTCGCTGAGAGTGCAATGTATCAATCATGCTTCGACATATTCATACCGACGAAACGCGTTATTCTATTGAACATTTCTTCGTTTCTATTTCTGTTGCTCACAGTTGATTACCTCTGTACTATAGATATCCTTTGGTACATAAGTACGGTGGTATAACTTTTTTAAAGGCGATATAGGAACAGAAAAATAGTTCAATATAAGCTATGAAACGCCACCAATTTGCTTATCGATGTACAGTACCGAGATACTTGAGAACGATCGTTCGATGATCACATTAACTAAAGCATCGGAGGCTATAAATACGTTCGTAGCTTTTATACCACCCTTTCTCCTTGAACAACATAGAGCCACGTTCCCAGACTGAGAATAATGAAACCGACTCATCGATGCATCCCCAAAGGAAAGACACAAATAGAACATTTATTATTGAATCATTAAAAAGAGTCAGTATCATCCACAAAGCGAAAATGTGTAAGAGTAGAGTTTGCTTCGATTAATTAAATGATTTCATGAAATAAAAGACAAAATCGAATGCGAATCACCATTTGAGAACAAGCTGAATCTAAATTGCTTCTTCCAGTAAAAAAGGAAGCGCAAAATGAATGAAACTATATTCTGGCAACTTTTCTTGATTCTATCCCGGACTTCGAATCAACTCGCAGGTTTCTGCATACATTTACATCGATAAAAGAGCGAAGGAAGAAAGAGTCTAGACTCTACGTGAGTCGGCGAGTCATTAAGAAGACGGTGTTTGGATGACCCATCAAGAAAAACACGGGTGGGATTTTCCTTAATGAAATAGCTCCGATTAATTTCCCTTAGACGTGCCGGCGCTGAGTGCGGAAACGTGCGTACGCACTCACCTCCGGATGCGATGAGCTTATCGATTTAATTACGCGCTCATTAAAATGTAACGCGACCGATAAAGAGCGTCTTTTAAAATCATTCACTGTGTTCGTTAGTTTAATGGATTTTCACGTCGGGAGCCAGCTCGGCCAGGCTAATGGAACCTATTTTATTGTGTAATTAAATGTCGATCGCGAGACATATTATCAATATTTTCATGGGAACAGAATCCTTTGTTTAGGTGCATGAGATAATCTTTGCGAGGTACCTTAGACATAATCTCATGGCGATTTTCAATGTAATTTAATATTCATTATTTATGAGATAAGAGGAATGTTAATATTATGAAATAAAATATTAATGAGTATTAATGATACGTCTTTATCGATGTAGAAATGTTCTATTCACACTAACTTTGATCTTCACACGGAGTTTAACGAACATCAATTTTATGAAAATTATCTCGTAATCATATTTCTGCGCAACGGCGTAATGGTAATTTACAATTTCCAACATTTTTAAATGGTATAGTAATCGAGGGACCAGACTTACATAAAATTCTCATGGGAAAATCTGTGCGGATTTTCGTAGCTAAACGAACATTAACCGCGATTATCCAGGTCTATACGATGGCTATTATACAATCGAGGTACATGGAGTACACGTTTCCGATGCATTCCTATGGGACATAGAATTGTCCGAAACGAGATCTCCTCTAAGACGTTTAGGCGCGCGTAGGCGTGGACACCCAGCTATACTACCAAATTATTATACCGTTTGCAAGTTACATCGTACAGTATAATTCTCTATAATGAACAAATTTAATTACTGGGGCACTTTAGGTCACATATTTAACAAACTCTCATTTAAAGAATTATTTCTAAATTTACATCATCTACGACCAATCATATGTAGTTATTTTAACAGCTATTTCAAATAAATTATTATTTTTATGAAATAAAATAATTGCTTTCACGATGTATTTATTATTAGAGATACTCGGGTATAGAATTTAAATGAATATATTGACTACATAGGCAATTGTTATTGGGATTTATATTGAACTGGTCGTTTAACGAATGACGCGAACCGTCGATTCAATTTAGAAATTGAATTAATTGCGGGCACTTATATAGCGAGGAAGACAAGAATATAGGATGAAATCTTGTATATCAGAATTCCGTGGGTGTATTCGCCCTTTTACGGAACAGATTGTGATTACGTAAATCGACTAGGAAGATGAGCAACTTTCTATACGAGAAATTTATTTTTACCTGTTCTCTCGTTTTAATGATCAGTTTATGTGACGCTTGAAATAGAATAGAACAGTTATTGACGCGATACACGTTTATTTTTACACTGTATCAGAATAAAGTATATAAACGGAACTCCAGAAAATTGATTTTACTATTTTCAAACAGAACTCAAATAGTCAATCGTCATGCTATGCGAACGTAATGGTTCATTCCTGTTTGACCTTTTGACTTCGCCATGGAAAATGTTACACCCACGCGGTTAAAAATGGTTATCCAGCTATTTTCCCAGAAATTATTATTTCATCTCTCCGTCTTACGAAAGGTCAAACCGTGCTGAGAGAATATCGAAGGTAACCCGATTTCGAAATGAATAATGTCAAAAATAATTTAATGATAGCTCGAATTCGTTTCTCTGGAATACTTGATAACGGAAGTCTAAGAATATCGATGTTCATTACAGTACCATACAAATGAAATAAATCATTTATAAATTATCGCAGGCAAGTTTACTTCTACTCTTAAAAATATTAATGGAGTTTAACCCAGCTTCTAACTAACATCAATTTCTCGTCCTCGATTACTGTCTCGTCTCACAAATTATCCTTAATTAATTTGCATTGAATCGCATATAGTCCAACGTTCGAAAGAATCGAACGCAGCCGCTTCTTAACTGATTAGTCCCATGAGTGGGGATTGTGTGTCGCGAATCGTTCTCCGCAGCGTTCATTAGTAAATTAAATGTTAAGCTAAGTCCGAGGATAATGAACGACGAAACGAGAGGATATAGTACGGGGTGGTAGGATGGTAGTGTGTATCTGCAATTCGAATACTTGCGGTGGGTCTCATTACATATCTGGGACCGGCCGGGGGATGGTAGTATGCGTGGTGCCGCGTGGTAATATGCGTTGAGCAGCTGGGAAATTGCATCCCAAAACGCGCTGATTAATTAATTATCGCTTCAATCGGTCGCTGATGGGAACGCTCGGTAATTGGAATGGGCGTACGAACCGCATAGTAAATGGACTTACCTGAAACAGAAAGAGAAACATAGTTTTATTATTAAAATGTTCCATCGACAATTTTCACAAAAAGTTTGAATAGTTAGCTTTAATTATAACGTGATTGAGATGTCGAATCTCCGGTGTATACAACTTGAGGGATGTTGATCAACATAAAAATGATCCGTCACAACTGTGCTACTCAAACTCTTTGGTTGACATTAAGAACAACTGATCATTTAACCCTTTAAGTGCAGAATTTAATTTCAGAAATCTTATTTTCTACTAATTTAAATATATAAAAAATCTAATACTTTGGATGCTGTAAATTAATTCAATAAACTCTAACAGCTACAGAATTCACGTGAGCGATGTTATAATAAAATCAAGTGTTTTATACGAGTCTCTTTATATTTAAACAGATTATCAATATTAATCGAAAGAAATTTAGAATGACGTGTATACACGTCGAACGCAGTTAACTGATTAAAGATTTTCGTGTTCTCGATCCGATCTTTAATTAGCCACGATTAACCCGTAGGGTAAAACGCGTTTCGTCGTCGATTCGATCATCAAACGAGTTTTTTCCTTTCCATTCGTCGCGATCCCTTTATTCCAATCAGAATATAATTCTTGTTAGACCGTGCTAACAGACCGGCGTTGGTCCATTAACGTAATGACGACAATATTGCTTTCATGACATCGGTAGACGGTCCATGTGGCGGCCGTTGTTGCGAGAAAAACCGTAGCTGTGGGTCGATGGTAATTACCGTCTAATTACCATTGGCGAATATCGCGGTGTCAGATTAATGGGATTAATGAGGTAGAGACCCGAAGTCGGCTGCGACGTCTCTGCTGGGAGAAGCTTTTCCTTCGTTCCGAATTCCAGAAAAGCGCGAGCCAAATACCGAAACCGTGGGGCATGTTGTACTCTACACCACGGAGAGGAGACTGCTGACGAATGTTCGAGCGTTGAACGTTCAAGGGCCAATTAGCTGGCCGCGCGCTGCACCGCCGGTTGCATCGTAATTAATCGTCGTCATTACAAACAATAACTCGACTCGATTTATCGCCTTTCAATGCCTCGCGTCGCGGGCTTAAAAATTCAACCTGCTCCAGTTCCTCGATCGATCCGCGAAAAGCAGCGAGAATAGATTATCGATAGACGAAATGTCTGACTATATCGCGATAAAGCCAAGACGGAGTCATAAGGTTCTATTGCAGTTTAATAGAAAAAATCTACGATACTCCAGGGATTATTTATAAAAAACAAAAGGTCTTCCCTTCTATTAAAGAGAACCAATTTTCAAGCTTGATGGGATTCCTTTTGGTTAAGGTCTCCAGAGACATTTGGCCCAATCGGCGAGCAAATCCTATAACCAGCCAGGAAACCGTTCAGACGATCGCGGAAAATCGACTCGATTTCCGGTGTCTCCTTTTCCGTAATTTCTTCTAGGTCCATCGCGACGAATTACCAGGGTCAAAAGAGGTAAATAAGCTCGTTCAACCGTAGAACGCAAGCGTCCGTGGAATTGATTTTCTATTTGTCTCGATAGTGTTATTCCCGGGCATACATACACACTTACTACGCACACCGCCGCGGTCTTGTCTGTTGCCCGAAACTCGATTTGATTCCGCTTGCAACAGGAGTCGTGATACTCGGCGAGAGAAAGATCAAAATTCCTGATATGAGGGTAGATTGAAGGGGAACAGTGAATTCTAAGAGAGAATAAAGATGGACCGGAAGATGAAATGAAAAATTGTGAAGAAAATGAAACGAAGAAAATTCTATACTGTCATCCGCAATATATAATAATATATACAGTTTCTGTATAAAATTCTTAACAAGAATATTATGAAACTGAGTGTATCGTATATATTATTTATCATAAAGTTTGCTTTAGCAAAAATTACCGGAAAATCTCGACTAGTTTTTCCCTATCAACATCTACGATTTTTATACCGCTGTCGTCGCAATATATATATACTTTGTGCAATATACCTTTGGCCGAGTAAAAATACGAAGCCGAGGGAAGAGAGGAACAAATGTATCAACGTCTGCCGGCGCGACTCCAGCGGATTCTCCGCGCTGTTTACGACGGACAGGCGTGGAGAATGACGAATATAGAGGATGGATCGAGTCATGGATAAGGCGAGTTTACGCTTTTCTCGCATATACTCTTGTGATACCCGCGAAATCCATTCATTTTCTATGCCGGCGTTCGAGTCAGTGGTTATGGGCATCGCAACTGGGACGCACGTGTACATACAATTTATCGGATTCGATTATTTCTATAAAGTGATCATGATCGTGATCATGATCTGGAATTTCTCTCCTCGAAATTACATCCCTTACATTTCCAGCAAAGGTAGAATTGAAATATTCTAGCAGAACGGTAAGTCTATTACATCTACCGAAAATTATATCTATTAAAAAGAATGTAAACTGCGTAGATAAAAAATGTACATATTCAAAAAATGAACGAACAACATACATGCGAGGTTCAATTTAAAATTTCATAGGCATCAGCGAAATTATTTATGTGCTTGAAAATTTTCGCTATTAAATATAATCAGGAGATAACAATGGAAGAAAATGAGGCTGCAGAAAATGATCGTAAGTACAGTTTCGTGAAAGAAGCTACGGAAGAATAAGAAAGACTAGTGGAAGCTTAGCACGCAACGTGGCCTGCAAGAAACACAACCGAGGAACGATACGTTTTTCCGCAGCGGTAGAGTCTTAACATCTATTTACACGAAGAACGTGAAAAGGGAATTACTGTCATATTGCGCTATCCAGACATTAAACTATAGAATAAATAACTCGCTATTAAAACGGATGAAAGGCTAAACGAGGATAAACTATACTCGTAACATAGGGTCAAAAATATCTAACCATTTAATGAATTGTCACATCATTCTTAAATTCTGCTTTCTGTATGAAGAGTAAATAAAATCTGATCAATGATGAAATCAGACATGGACGAAACATTAGAAGATTTCGACTCCATTAGCCTCAAGAGTATTCTTTGTAGTAAGAAAACAAATAAAAACCGCCTTCAAACGCGAAGTATCATTAACGTGCCTGTTACAAAAATTTTCTTGCTCGTTAGCAAGCACCGCACGTGAACCCGATCACACCCTGGTTCCGGACACGTGGGTGGTCTCCCAGACACCTGACGAAACTGTTACCACGATCTCTAACCTGGTTTATCAAGATTGATCGTGCTATTTTCTTAATACCGATCTGTATCTTGCGTTGCTCAACGCTCGTCATTGTATTCACGAGTAACTTACCGATTTCGTAACGGGAATTTGCCAGCTTTTCCCTCGCTACGTTATACATTATACGTATATACCTGTTTCTGTCAATGCTCCATTAAAGTTTACACGAGCTCTATGTAAACATTAATCGTACGAACGATAACGTTTCTGGACAATTATCTAACCATTGTTTATGACATCTCAGTTTTTATTCCAAATCTTATATAAAATGAAACTTAATTATTTGTTACTTCCATAGATAATGAAAAAATTGAAAGAATTCACGGTGCTCGGGCATTCATCAATTTGCACAAATCAAACGAAATTAGTATAAAAACCCCCTGGGCAGTTAAAGAAATCAAATGGTTACCACACAGAGAACCGCGATCGAGCAATCATCCCATTGGCAACGAAGGTCCGCAATGAAATTCGAGTTTATCGAATTAATCACGGCCACCTCTCCCGAGAAAGAAACTGGCCCTTCGCAAGCTCGAATCGCATTACTTTCAATTCGTCCGAGCAGCTACTTTCCCCCATCTATTGAAGTTCAAGGCAGGTAGAAGAGGAAGAAGAAGAAGAAGCCGGTTCCATTGGCCGAAACACAAAGTACAAAGGCGCTGAAGAACCGATCTTTACGACCGAATCCGTCGGCATACTTCCGTTTCCCAGACCGGTTGCCGCGCGCTGATAATGGCCGCGCCGCCAAAAGGAGTCTCCTTTACTCGGAAACCAAGCCGCAAAATTACGACCGCGTCTTACTTATACCCCCTCGCGTCGCCCGCGCGAACAACACCTACTTTTTGCCGTTTTCGTTTCAATTTCCACGGCACCGCGAGCTGTTCCCGGTTAAACGCTTCTTTTGTTCCCGTTAAAAAGCGACGAGTTCGAGGAAACGAAGTCAGCGTGTTGTTTCCTAAAACCTCCTTTCCTCCCGTCCGGGAAATCAAATTTACAAGAT
>SHCU01000045.1:456296-467975 GCA_004307685.1 Ceratina australensis | reverse complement strand
GCACGAACTACTTTTTCGTGCAGCCGGGTGAAGCGATCTACCTCGAAATTGAAGTAGAAACATTAAAGTAAAGAAGACGGTGATTTATACCAAGTATTGAAATGAACAAGTTTGTTGATCACACATATTAGAAATTAATATAACATATATATCATATTTATGATTTATATATTGTAACTTTATCATTGATAAATGAGAATTTATTATATCCTAAAACTTGAGAAATACTTTTGATAACTTTTTGTCGTATCTCAATAATATCCACACCGTGCTTTTATCTCGACGATTACGTGTTTCGTCCACAACCCTCATATTTGCAAGCGTAGTACTACTGTGTATGAAAGCTTTGTAACGCAACTTGTAAGCTCGACTACGTGCATGCGTTGAGCATTGCGTTTGTCAGGGAAATGTACTGGAAGAGGCCAGACACTCGGCAAGCCATTTCTCAGTCTTCACGCTTTCTCATCGGTATTTGATATGTACGTCGTACATACATACATTTCTCCCCATTCTTTATGAATATGGTGGCTGGTTTTCTTGTCATTTACAACTTGTAGATTGACTACATGCGTATAATAGACAAAGTATCCAGTTTTACAAATTAAGAAATGCTTGTAAATCACGTGCATTTAAGAGAAAGCTTATTTCAATCTGTGACGTAGAAATAAATATTAAGAGGCTTTCTCATGTAACGAAGAAATATATGAATGAATTTGATAAACGAAAGACGAGAGACGCGAGATATAACAATGAGAATTCGCTGAGGCGACAGTAACACACGTCCCGTTCCAAACTATTCTATCTCCAAGTCTCATTGTATTTTTCAATGAACGAGCTTTCCGCGCTCACAGCATTGTCTTAACGATCTTTTCATATGTGAGTACGCATGATTGTACGAAAAACGAGAGGCCCACGCGACAATAATTATTAAGTACCACTTGCATTTCTTTTCCTATCACAAATTAAATCCTCGATCAGTATTCTGTATCTTCTCTCTCTCTCTCTCTCTCTCTCCGTCTCTCTAATACGAGACCGGGAGTGGTTCTCATTCACACTAATTACTAACGAGCAATGCAAACCTAGATGAATCGTTCAACGTTCCACGCGTAACGAGTAGTTAGTGAAACCATGTACTTGACGTTTTATCTCTATCTCTCATTTATATCCCATGCGCTCGGATATATTCGTACCACGTAGATTCAGATATACTCGTGTATATTCGGCTCGTACAGCATTCATATTTACTTGAGTATATCTAATATCTCGCCCGACGGTATTTTATCGACCACGAAGGGCACCTTTTAAATGCCCCGTCCCTTTATCGCTCGCACACGCGTACCGTAGAAATTCGCAGATAAACCAAAATTTATGACTGGGACGCTATCCGCTAAGGCGTTCACTGCGATCAATAATAATTTCACGTGTGCAATCTCGATTTTCGTAGCGATTCTCGGAGTGTGTCGGACGTTATCGTTGCACAACGCGGTTCGTGACCATGCACGCTATTATTCCTCAAAATTCTAGAACGAATTATATGGTATGCTAGTATTTCCATCGCGCGCCACATCGGTGACCGTGTTAATAAAAGATTTAGCAGCGGAATTAAGGAGATTACAATTGACTCTGCCACGCAATTCCAGTATCAGGTAATTGAAATAAGCACTGAACGAAATGGGTTAAAGATAAAGGAAGAGGCAAACAGCCGGGGAGTAGATTATTCTCAGATTAAGGACAGAAGCGTGCAATTTCCATTTCACGGCGCGTTAACACGACACAACCGGTGATTATCGAACACCGTGCCATCTTCGGCAAGTATCTTCCATTGTTCGTCGACAATGGATTCTTTCGTTCGCTGAATTATTTGCCTCGGCACTCGCGTCGCGAGGTACCACCACCGGTTTAAACCGAGCTTCATTTTTTCGTGCTTCGCATAAAATGTCCAATCGTCAGCTTTTCGTCCCCGAGTCCTCTTGATTCCATTGTGCATGCGTAACAAGGGATAGGAGCTATCCCGTCCAATCAGTGATTCCGATATACCCTTCTAAGCTCGCTCTTTTCACCCTACTATGAACTCCCGTATGAATATACATGCATAATGTATACGAAACAGTCTGCGAGGCAGGTTCAGGCTGAGAGAGACTAGAGTGGTAAGACCACGAACGCAAAGATTGCACTCGCCGCGCGCGGGTTGCTGCTGTTGCAGTTTTCGAGCCCCGAGGTAATATAATTTCAACGAATTCGCGGCTCGATCGTACGCTGTACACCCGTTCGCGAAACGATCCATGAAGCTATCTGATTCTGTAGTTTCGGTTTCCCTTAAGTGTGATAAATCGTTAGACCCTGTGTTATGGTGTCGCAAACTGGACTGAAACATTATCGAACGTGCAAAAAGTACTCTCGTTTAAAATCTCTCGGTGCAAAGAAAGGGAGCGTAGCGATTATCATGTTTCCACCGGCACTTCGGTGGTACGTAATCTTACAATTACTGCCATCAGGAATCGACCACGAAACCGAGCGAGCAATTAGGCCCGCCAATTCGTGGGGAGGAAGAAACACAGACCGCTCGTTCGTGCAGGCATGCGTACGAAAGAATCGTGCACGCGTGCTACGGACAGCCCGGCGACGATTGGATAAGTGCATTCCTATACGGTGTCCCTGTAAATAACGACCATCGACTACTTTCACATTATCGTACGTACGAACAACGGTACGCGTCTCGATGTCCTTTAAGACGCATTTACACAATTGCGACAGAGAATTCCATTACTACCGGGACACCCAGCCCGAACATTATCACCAGTAGTTTTTAAATGTCGTGCACCGTACAACCAGATACGGGCAAATTGATTCTTAATCAGTTTTCATAAAATCTTACATTCCATTTTCCCTCGTGAAACAATAAAAATAAATGTTCGAGTATACATATATCGGCTCTGATTCAGACTTATTAACTAATGTTTAGAAGAAACAGAATGTATGTATTACACGAAACTTATTTCCATAATGCTCCTGAATGCAGCTTGCATGTTATTACACGATTCCGCGATGCAAATTGAAATATTCTAATTAATAAACGAGCTTCCTTTGGCAACACGAAATGTGAGAATGAAATTATAACGTGTGAATAAGCGTTCATTAAAAAAATAATAACATGCACCATTAATTCGAGAATTATTTAATGCAATTAACGAGCAACGATGATTCAAGCAAGGAAATAGTTACATTATCTATCATATGGCACATTTACTTTCTGTATGGCGATCAGAAAAATTCTATAAGCGACAGCCTTGAATAAGTCGCGCAGGATTTTTTGCTACTCGAGTATTACTTCCAATCCAATCTGTGTTGCGTATCCTTCTGATTCACTCGCGTCTCGCTATACTTCACGTTGACCGTTCCCTGTTTCTTAAGGTACCGCGAGACGCAATACAGGAAACGGTTTCATGGCGAGAGAAAATTGGAACTAGCTAACAAGCTAAACTTTGGATCATAGTGCTCGGTAATCTAGAGTCCAATCTTGATGCGATAGTAAGCATTAAATAATGTTTCATTAAATCTATGATTGAACGAAATTACAAGAACTGTAATCCTACATTCGTGTTTAAAAAAAAAATCAAATCTCCTAGCTTTGTCCATTAATATTACACTTCGTTCAGAAGTTCATTTATCATGACGGATGACCCGATGACACTGCTCTTCCGTATTTCAATGTTCCCATCGAACCCTAATCGTAATGTACGAGTCCTATTAAAACGGGAAAACGTGTGGCGGTAACAGCGAAATAACAACCCCTGTAACATCAACCAGTCAGGTTTTCATTCGCGTCCGAGGAATAGGCGGGGACGGTGAGGTGACGGTCCCCATGGAACACGACTACCGCGTTACGCTACACACCCCATGGAACCGGCATCGTACGCCACAGTCTCGCACGTATCTGCGTGTCGCGCAATAAACGACTGCTCCTCGATGCGTGGTCGAATTAGCCGTGCTACGACGGAAATGGCAATGCAGCGCGCAGTTTGTCTCCCGGATATTTGTACGCGCTTTATCGAGCATCCTTTTCGAAACGATTCGGGACAATGTTCACGAATAAACGTCCTCGCAAATCACGAATGCATCGAACGAGCTTGTCGAAGCAAGATCGTTACATCGCAGCGTTTTAAGTTTTACAAGAGCAACGCAAAGCACATAATCCTGGCGTGCTCTTTACAGCTAATGAACCTTGGAAGTTCTCATTACACGTATAAAGGATTACGAAGGAATTCTCACTTTTAAAGGGTACAATCTACATTAATCTAACTTGGAAATATAATACTCCTCGCGGGACTAAAGTTATCGCTACTAACAAACAAATTAGTTAAGACACAACGACAGCGTCCTAGTGTTTACGTTTAAAATTTTCATCCCATTTAAAACTTCGTAACTTCGTTAAAAGCGACGTTTCTCATCCGACAACGAAAGACAGCGAGAAAAACGAAAGCTCTATGAAACCTTTCGGGTGAACAATAGATATAATATTATTTATATATTTATTCACGTTGCCCCGATGTAATATTCCGTTATAACTTCCGCGCTTTAACAACCTGCGGTCAAAGCTCCGTTTTGTCATCTACACATCCGCGAAAATTCAACCCCATGATCCCTCGACGCCATCACATTCCTCCATTTAGATTATTAAATATCCAGGATGAGCTACGGGTGAGAGGATCAGGCGACGGAATAAGCGTTCGCATAATTAAATGAGCTCATGAACGATCGAACAAAATTATTTTAGCACCTTTCGCTTCGTGTACAGGAATCGATATCCACGGTGAGGAAAGGTACCGTCCATTGACAACGTTTCATTTGATTCAAATGTTGAAATTATTTCCGGCGGAACAAACGAAACTTCCGCGCGGCAATACTATGTACCCTGCCCATGGAAAATTAGATCCGTTCACACGGAAACTAAACGTCGGGCTTTGTGCAACCTCGACGAACCGTCGTCTGATAGAATGAGTGTTTGAAGAATGCGATAGCTTGTGCAAATGATAATGTAATACTTCCGGCTACATGATTTCTTTCCAAATTTTTTCACAAGGTAGTACTTTCCTTTGAATTTTGTAACGAATTAAAAAGGAACCTAACATATGTACGCGAATAAAAGTAAAACTACGTAAAATATGTAAATATAGTATAGCAAAAAATTGAAACTTTCATCGAAGTGAAACTGAGTCAGTTCGCCGAAACTTGTTCACTTTCGTTTGTTAACCGCAAATAATGTTTATTCATTGGCAAGAAGTCAGAGACAACGCCCATGAGAAACGAACTTTCTCCGTTAAGTCGTGCTCTGTATTTCACCGTTTACGATTGAAACTGAAAGATCGGTATGTGTAATAAATACGACCTTAATCAATCAGTCAAATACGCGTACGGATAAAGTATTACGCCGGCTTACGATTCAACTGCGGGTTCGTACACCAAGCGACGACAGGTCAATGGATAGGTGCAACAGCGAGGCAAGAGAGTGCCGGAAACGTGTTCACCGTGCATGACACGCATCGCAGATATGAGACACGTATTCACAACTGTGCGTGAGCTTGTAACCGTTAAGAAAACCGTAACCATACAATATTTAATTTTTATATGGCATTCGTGATCTTCTTATGAACAAGAATCGTTACAGCTTAATGGAAACCATTATTAATGACGAGTGGTAACTTATTAATGTTAAGCAATTGCAAGAAATTGCAAAATAAAATAGGAAAAAATCCCATTAGTAAATGCCATTTAAATATTCTCTTAATTACTTAAATTCAATTCATCTTAATAAACTCATTTTAGAGATACAAGATAAAAAACATTATCACCGTCACTCAGATTGCTGATAAGAAATATTAGGTTACGGAAAAAGAAATCCATTATTTTTATGTTTATTTCGAAATTTCAAATAGACTAATTTCGCGGTTTTGCCAGATCCTAGGATTTGATGTTCAATATTGTTTTTCTGCGATCCTAGTGCATAGACATGTCTGAAAACATGGAAACCTCCATTATTATACCAGTAGAACGTGTAAAGAAAGTTTCGCTAAGATTTGAGAACCTTCAATTTTTGCGAAATTTTGAAGGGTAAATTTTCACGATTTTTTCAAGTTTGCAAGTTTTTCATATAGTGCAACATTTACCTAGGGTTTCAGATTTTTCTATGCATTATATCCCGAGAAACAGCAACTTCAAAAAATCATAAAAATTTACGGGAGTACCCATTTAGGAATAACATAATGGATTTCTTTTTCCCCAACCTAATATATCTGTAGTTCTCAACATAATATCACATAATCGAGATAATAAATTCTTTTCGCTCGCGTATTTCTTTATTTCACATTAGCTCTATTATCTACCCCTGCGATTCGTCTATTCGAAAAATTCGCTACGGCAATATCAGCAGCCGAGAAAAGGAGGAAAAGAGGAACATATTTCGGTACAATTGAACCGCGTAGGTGGATTCGCGGACACGGGCTTAAATACATGGAGAAAACATGAACGCACGCAGCTGGTATGCAACATTTTCCGCGGGTCGGAAACACGACGATAGTATCTCTTTGACGTGCGCTGCGCCCCGTTCCGCAAACTCGTCAAATGAAATTCCATTCTGCCGAGCATCATCCCGGGCTAGAGACACGTTTGCAAAAAGAAAAAAGACGCGAAAGCTAAGCCTATGAGGTGACAGTAAAACTTGCCCTTCTTTCTACCTCCTCCCTCGCGTTTTAAGGGTGAAATTTATTCAACCCCATCCGCACTCTGGGAACGCGTTCTTACTCGAAAAGTTGGCAGACGTTGCTTGCATTCAGTTATTTCATTTTTTCTCTTTCCCTTCACTTTCCTTGTCTGAGTTGTTTAGGCAAATTCCCGTGAAGAATGCGTATCAAGGAAAGCCTTTTACTAGCGGTTTCCCCCTTTTTTAAAATAAATCCCGTCTGGTCTGCAGATTATAATAATGGACAGCTGCATGGTTTTGCAACAATTTTTTAATAAGTAAGTCAACATAAAGAAACATTGAAATAATATAAATCTTTAAGCAAAACAGGAGATCTATTATTTGTTGTTATTATAAGAAATTATCGTGTTCACAAAGAAAAAAGTATAAGCATCCAGCTCAGTTTGTTTACGCAGTGAACCTGTCTGAATCGATCTGTTGGAATTTCAAGTTGCTATTTAAATTCCGGTAAACCATCGCGGCGCCAGCCAGATCCGAAAAGTGACTCTCCTCGCGCAAGCGGAGAAGGGAGATCGGACTCCTCCTCGCATCCGTCCGGAGGAGCATTTAATTGTGAATTGCCGTCTAGGCTCTTAATGGACCGTCCACACCGAGAACAATAGTCATGAATGAACAGAAACAGTGAAGGGATGTTCTTGTTAACAAGACAGAGAAGAAGACTTTGTCATATTGAGTGTCCCGATTAAATTTATGCATCTTCATATGCAATGTACTATAACATATTTCCCGAGTCTTTAGCCAAAAAGTTTATTGCCAAGTAATCGATATAAAAATCTAATTGGATTCAATTCCCTGATCTTCATTTAAATCAATATGCCTGAAATACGATATAATCCAATTGTGTCATTCAAACTAGAATTTAAACTTGCCCTAACAACGAAACGCATTGTCAACGAGTTACGACTAATCGACTGGAACATTCATTGTCCGTCGGAAATTTATTCGTATCCAACGGGCACCGGTCCGATCGATTAAACGTCAACGCGAACGATAGTGACAAATACCCAGTCGACCAATGACAATTCGATTAAATGTTTAATGCCGTCGCGAACCATCTCCTACATTACCACGATTATCGCATGAATTTGCGAGAAGTTGCTGCCATTTGGCCACGTAACTGGATATATAATGCGATACACGAAACATCGTGTTTTCCGTCAACTATAATTTTCATTCGATCATGATTTCCTGACGATTATTACCGGACACAGAAATAATTTAATTCATCTTTTTATCGCGTTAATTACTCCATTAAATAGACGAAACATAAAATTCTATGTCCGCGAAGAAAGTATGAAATATGCATAAGCAAAGTTCCGAGATCGATTACTTTGTTCTGTATTTAAATAAGAAAGGTTGCACTGCGATCTCGATTTGAATATTTATTATTAAGCCACCTTTTAATTACGATCTCCTCTTAATCACGAAATCTCGTTATGGAAGTAACTAACGGCAACGAAACGTAGATATTTAATCATAAAACTTCGTGTGATATTGATTCATTTCCGAGAAGATAACAAAATCACGGTTTATTTTGTATAATTTAAAAAGCGTACAGTTATTTCTCCTGCGAAAACTGTGCGACCAACAGAATTCTATCCGTTGCACGAGAAAGAATTAAATTAATGATAAAGGCAATCGAATCGTATCTCCATTCAAGCGCATCATACACTTAACGATATCTCGCAGAGAAATTTCAACCTCCCGTCAGGCTTCGATTCCCCTTCGGCAAGTAATCCGCACGATTTATCACGTAGGCTGAAATTTCTAGAACGCGTTACAGATAGAACGAGCGACGCGTGTGCACCCGTCACGTCGTCATCATCATCATCACGCGAACGTACAATAAGACGAGCGTCGACGCGTAATCGTGGAACGATGCTTAATAAACGCTCGCATAAGCAGCGAGTACGGCGACGTGTCGGAGAATATATATGACTGTATCAGAAGAAAGAGGGGCGGCGGAGCGGGTAGGAACGGGACTGCTTTATCAACGGCATAATTATGCTGTAACTCCCAGCGGTGGTGGAGCTCCAGGATTGGATAGACTTGCCAAGATATTCGAAGTTTCATTAGCCCCTAATCAAGTTTTCTCATCGCCGCGCCGCCGCCTCGCGCCCTTCTGCCCAGATTCTTAGTTACGGGACCTACGAATTTTGCATATCACTGATAAGCAAGATAATAACAAATGCGCTACCATATTTGATCAAGTTTCCACGCGTCGTGTTAGATTCTGCTTTATTAGAATTTGTTACGAAGAATGTAGTATTGTTTTGTTGTATTAAAATTCCATCAACTTATTCATTTACACGGTACATAACTCTGAATGAGAATATCAGAATTGCTGAAAAAAATAAATTTGAAGAAGAAACAAGTTACATGTTGAAAAAACTAGATAAAAACTGCTTCAACAAGAAATTGAATCTTTATCTCTTTATCGTTTCTACACGATGTGGCTAGATGTTATGATTTTCGGATACTAAATTCGAAACTACAATTCTGACAATGAATTTCGAAGATTTAACAGACACAATCAATAGACGAAGAATGAGAAACTCCAGGAGCATAATATGAAGCAATTATTCTTTAAAAAAATATTAATAATAATTTCTATGAGAGAGATGAACTTCTCTTAAACCCTTCAAGCGTTCCTTTATTTCTTGGCCCAGACAAAAAAGAAGCAATTTCTGAAAAGAACGGGCAATCTCCGAAGAACCGTCTTGAACAAACGTTCCCAAAGCGAACAGGACATCGTAGAGCTACGAGAGCACGAAATTAAATTCTGCGATCGACGATAAGGTAAAATTAATTCGGGACAGTCCCGAACGTGATATATCGAGAATAAATCTACCCGTCGAATGGTAACAATCGATCCCGACGACGCGCGAGCAATTTTAATCAAGAAATATCCGTGCGCTCACTACCGCGAATTTCTTGTTTTCATTTTAAGCACCGCTCTCGTTACTAATCATAATTTTTTTCAATACAATGTAATAGATAATAAGATCTCGTTCATGGGAAAATTTTAGTTTAATTACACTAGGATTTATAAAATTGAATTATAATTTGTCAAATACATTAAAGAAATTATATATAAGAAATAAAATACTTTACATCACTAAGTGACTGTAAAAAAAAATTAAACAACAGTGTCCACGAATGGTGCAGCAAATTGATTTTATCTGATTTCCATTTTCATCTTCTAAATTAGTTTCTCATATCAAGTACCAATATAATCAAGAAATGCGTTTTTCCCTGGCTTTCAAATGTTTCGCAATTTCCCGTCAATTCCGCGGTTCACCGGCTTTTTAAATTGTCCTTCCTCTTTTTTACGTCGGACGTTATCACGTAACTACTACGGGAAGATAATAATTACTCTCTGCATCCGTGATAAATCCGCACTGCTCCAGGCGAATAATCGGAAAATTGAAGATGTATAGTAGCAATTCATTCTATTTGACGATATAAAGAAAGAATATTATACAATATTCATGTAGTAAATCTATTCACGATACAAATGCATATACTACGTTTTATCGTCTTTCGGTAGATTGCAAGTGGCTAATTAAATGGAATTGTTAGATTAAAGGCTAGCATTTACTGAATACTGTCAGAAATAAACGTGAAAAAACATGTCAGTGTTCTTGACCTCGACGATCATTAAAATTACGCGAGCTCCAGCAGAGATAAGTATTAACAAATCCTAAATATTCAGACACATGAAACGTAAATTGCATTCAAAACTTCTGTCTGTGCCTTACTGTTTTTTGATTCTGAATGACAATTCACAAGCATATTTGGTTAGTTTTACATTCACATAAAAATGAAAACATGCAAAACTGCAGCTACGTACTGTCACACCCTTGGCTGAATATTTTATTTATAGCCAACAGGACATACCAGTAATTTGGGCTAAGGATTCAAAGAAAGAAGGAAGTCTAATTTAAGAAATGAATCGTAGTGCAAACTCCTAAAATAAACGTAGATACGTCCGGGAGGCAGTGAGCCGATGGCGAAGAACATCAGACATTGATAAAATGCAGTTGAAGCAAGCATCGATGCACAAGTCAATTTCGAATTTGATTTCATCTTTCAAGATGCGGTGAGTTACTTTTGAAGATGAAACCGTGATACGTTCGCGACGAGATCTCCTTCGTGGGAAACCTTGCGTTGCGTCGCATCGGTACCGTTTCCCGAGGTATGCAATAGAAAGTTGGAAAACTCGATGCCTTTGAAAAAGATGCCCATCGAAAAACGCATCACGATGATAAGTATCTCCAACATATATTTCCGCTTTTAATCAAAATAAATTGCTCTCGTAACCACTTCGTTCAAACTGTCTGTCATCTGATTTTTAATTTCCCAATAGATGATTCTCCTTTGCTTTCATTTATTATTATGTTAGAACAATCTATAAGCAAACTATTGTAACACATAATTGAAAACCAATCACCGTAAATATTTAACAGTGTCTTAGAGAAACGTAGGTATGGAATGATTCGTGTTTTATTTTTTCACACTGCAGCACTTAATTGCATAACCAGTAGTAAGACCTCGTTACACGATAACTTATATACTGATACATGATAAGATTTTCCGCAGTGGAAAAAAGTGAAACGGTAAGCTTCGACTTAATCGCGATGGTTACTTGTACCCAGTGATAGTGAGATAAAGTTGACCAGCAGCTGGCTGAGACCAGATAGAACTTATTCCTCTTAATGAACAGTTGCGAAAGAGAAAGCGAAAGGATAGTAATAAGTATGTACATTCATATGAATGATGAACAGTAAGTTCAAACGGAAACGTACAGCATTTCATCTCGTATCTCCGCAATATAATTACGCGTGGTAGCGTAATAAGAGTTGCGAAAGAATAATTCGAGGGATTTCGAATTTTAACAATACATAAACTTTATAGCTAGA
>SHCU01000045.1:434923-449494 GCA_004307685.1 Ceratina australensis | reverse complement strand
ATTGAGCACATATCGAAAATTTATTTTTTTGCCTCCTGACAAATAATATTTTATAAACTTCCATTTCAAAAACTTAAAAATGCATTCAAATTAATTAATTTCAAACAATTGGATTAGACAAGTGCGTACAGCAACAGAAGAAATAGCGAATGCATGTATTGAATTATCCCATATGTTTCTTTCGGATCGTATATTAATTTCGTTTCAAAAATTGGGAAGAAACTTATCGGACAACCTAATACGACAAACTTGTCCTATCTGGTTGCGAACAAGTAGCTTAATTTCACACGGAACCGAAAACACGTTAAATGTGTCCTTAATTTTTCAACGAGGCAAACGCGCGCTGCATGGTTCCATTATCGCATCATCTTTTCTAGCGAGTTACCTCAAGTATTTCCACGATTTTTCTCGGTCGCTTCAATATCCTCTCGTCACGATTTCTTCTATCCGTTCGCAATATCTGACCGGTTCGCTTGAGAACCGTCGCGGTTGAGGGTTATAATAGACGAAAAGAGCAGGAGATATACGAGAGCCGAGTGTCGTTAGACTCGAGAAAGCGAATCTTCTTAGTCGAGTGGTCGTGATTGTACACGATGAGTGCAGGGGTTAACGAGATCCTGATACTTTGAATGGTCTATTCGCTTTGCGGGAGTACGCGTTTAAGTCGAATTATAAGTAAAATTCTTTGATCGATCTCGGCGAACTGCTATAGGGAAAGATGCAATGTGCTTCTATGCCAATCCACGAGTAAAAAGCAGTATTCAAACTTATTAGAAAATAGATATGACCAATTAAAGTCGTGATGACTTCAAGTCAATTTGTACTTTAAGTGTCGGAAAATTAGAAAGCCATTCGATTATGTTGTATGGAAATTCAAAAAGCACGAAGAATTGTATTTTTAATACCGATTTTTAATACCGATATTTTATTGTTAATACCGATACCGTGCGCGTTGCAGCGTAAATGATAATATTTATACACGGAAGAAACTAGTCTGTTGAATACAATTCGCCGAGCTGGAACTCCTCATAGTATTGTGGTTCGTCGATTTGCCTTCATAAGCTGCCCTCATAAATCATTGTGGGGGATGTTTTGGCCCGTGCGCAACGTATACTTCCTCATAAGCGATACGCATAATACGCCGCTAGCGGAAGCGGCTAACGTAACACGTTGCTGGTCGTGCCCCGAGACATTGTCTTTTGCTACAGGTTACCCTACGCGAGAACTCTATCTTGCGAAACTGCATTGTAAATGAGACGAAATATCCGTCTACTTAAAGTATCAAAGTCAATATACAATTTGTGCTAGCGCGTTACCGCAACATTATATTGGCTTTATGTTTCTTTAATGAATTGAGCGTTATTGGCGTGGGATTAGTTTCACTCCTGGCTCACGGAATGAAATCTAGTTCATCTCAAAAAAATAGTTTACGCGTACTCATATTGAGAGCAAACGCTGATCGGTCGTTAATAAATAATTATACCAAGTAAGAATGTTACACTAATTAAAAAGATAATTAGAATACAATTTGAACAACGAGGTTTCATTCGGTAATTGATTAGCCTGTTTAAATCCACTTTTTTAAGGTAACAATAGCTCTCCTACTTTGCCAGGTAAATTCAATTACCCATTCCTAGTTCCTCAGCGTTGAAAAGAAAAAAAGAACTCTTGTTTATGGAGCACCTATTTTTACATTTTACTCGTGTATCGCGGAATTGCTTGTAATCTCTTCTCGCGGCGAAAAAGTTTTCGGAAGGCAGCTTCGCGCGAACCATTTTTACCAAATGGAATTTTCCTCTTAATTTTCATCAAACTTTCCCCAGACCCCCATGACGGGTAAACTTCGCAAAATTCACCAGAATGTTGTTCTTAACTGAAGGAATTTAACGCAGTAACATCAATACGGTCGCGAAAATTTTCGAAGGGAGCGTGGATATTATGAAGTTCCTCCTTAGTTAAACGAAAACTTGAAATTCTTGCACTACGTTCATCTCGTCTTCTGTCTATGAGTGAAGTCTGCGTATCACAGTTAAATCAATACGCGTACTATAATTAATTTCTCCACTCAACTAATTTCATTTATAGCCAACACGGTCTAAAATCTTTGCTTCAAAAATGAAACGAACATTTAATGAAAACGATATTCCATCATCTCAATCTTTTAATTCAATAGAAAGTCATCTTAATCATCTTAATCGAGATAATATTCTCTCCCTTCGTACAGCCACCAAATTAAAATTTGCCAATCTTTATCAATGACAGTCTCTTTTTACTCTTTAGTGCTTTTCCGAAAAAACCATTTATTTCTACGTAAACTATTGACGCGTACATAAGTTATTGAAGCAAAATTAGTAGACACCAAGTAAGAGCATCAGATTCTCTTCTGAACATAATCAGACTGGCAGCAGCAGAGTTCATTGTACGCGATTGGGACATAACTTCCGTTTATACCTTTCGAGATATATCAGAAGTCACGTTGATGTAACAGCGGGGGAAGGACTCGGAGATAACGTCAGAAATTTCCGAAGTCGAACCTATTGTCATACCATGCCCATCCGAAATCTCTTTTCCCCTTCGCTTAGATTTGATACAACAAGGAAGCTAGCGCGTCGCGACACAGGCGGAAGATCAAAATGATTTTCAGCCGCTATCGCAGTTTCCCTTCGGAACTTTGTAAAATGAGAAACTTTCTTCAGTCGATATCATTCGAATCCCCGACTAGTATCCATGTATTCACGAACTTGTACAACCACACTACAGATACTTGTAGAAAATACAATTTTTTCAAACATGTTTAAGAAATGTCTAAAATTAATGAATTAGAAAATTGCGTCGATCTTCAATAAAACTTCTTTATGTATCACGTGACAGTTTTAGTGCGCTGTACTTGTAAACTCATTGAGTGATAGTAACGTAGCACAGATACGACCGTGTCAACTTCGAACTATGCTCCCAAGTTTTCAAGTAAAATTCTTATCTATTCGGTTCAATTATTTCGCGTTCGGTGCATTAAATCGGTATGAAGCGAGCTCGCGAGATCAATTCAGAAAGCCGTACGATCTACGCCCAACCTATACACCTGCGCTTACTTCGCTATTACAATTTTTATAGATATCAAAATTTAATCCTGTACGAAATAAGATACGTATAGTTAGAGCAAAATAACGAATAACCGATCATCTAAGGCATTGATTTTACGAAGCAGGAATGATATGTGTAAATAAATCAGTAAGTCTAAAATTAAGGAAGCGCTTGCGTAACAAGAAAAATAAACAAACGAATTGTAACGCGCTTACGTGCACCAAGCTCGCCCACGCTTCCACTTTAAAGAGAATACAAAATGTGATGATCCTTACATTGTAACATCATTATCCTATTAAGTAATGTAACATGTTATCGGTGTCGTGCGTATGAATTTTTCTGTCAAGCGACACTCCGGCACAAACTATGAATATTATTATTATTATCATATACTGAAACTACTTTTGTAAATGTGAAACGGTCATTTGCGAAACTAGCACGTGGTCAATATGATACGTACCTACATATTTCGCCGCTAGTATCAATCAGGATTAACAAGTTTTTCGCCCTTTCAATCTGCACTCTTTTATCGCTAGGTTATACACACGTATATTATTTTCACGGTGCATTATGCAAATGTCATTAAAGCACTTGCCTTTCACCTTATGGTAACCTGATCTCATCCAAGTACGTGTTACTCTCTTACTAGTATGTAGATTAAATATACCGTTCAACAAAGTAATACACTACAATTTAGAAGATTACGAAATCAGAGTAGTGTCGTAAGAAAAGAATGCAAAACTTTCACTCGAAGTTACATGAACATTCTCACGTTTGGCTCAAAATATTGTTGACGAAAGAAAAATAATAATTATAATAATTCCTGTCAAATACGAGTATATCATAAAACCTGCGTTGTTACAGCTGTACGACATGAAACAAACCGGGAGCAGCGCGAAGAAAAAATATATGAAATTGATTCAATTCAATTGTACGAACTATCGAATGAAAGAGAGAGCAGCCGGTGGTGGTACATATCTAAACGGACGGAACGCGCGTTCGTGAACCCGAGTTCAAGCTTTTACGACCGCGCTTACAGCTGGATCTGTCGCGATATCGCTTACTAGAAACACCGATGCAATTACACAATGAAGTAGTAACGGCAATAGCAGCGATAAACCTGCGCGGAAGATTGCGGACGGAAACGCGACTCAGCTCGGTTCCTAGCGTGTACGCACATGAACTTCGAACGTATTCCGGACGAACGAGGCAACGCGGCGTATGGAAACGGTATAAATCACGCAATAAATCAATTATTTATACGCGTTTGCGGAGAGCGTAGCGTCGAGATCTTGTAGGAGTAAAAGGAAACGTGACTAAATAGAAGCACCGCATTATGCTTGCGGTTCCAGATTAAGCCGGACCTCGATGCTATGAGTGAAGTGCCTGGGAACGTGCTAACACCAAATGTAATTCGCAATCGTGTGTACACGATTGCTACACGTGCGCTATCACCGGAGCCGATTTTTAAATTACAATCGAAAAAGATTTATGCATAGTATAATGCCGAAGGTCCCGTGGATTACACATCTCGTTCGCGCTTACATGTTTACACGATTATCGGAGAATAATAACGGTTAATAACCGGCAACCACTATGCGAAGAGGATTAAGCGAGAATTATCGAAACGCAGCAGCAGCCTTATTTGAGGTGAGCCAATGTCTGTCTCGCGCGATTTAATCGCAACAACGTGGAACGTGATAACATTATTTTCTACAACGAATAGAAAACACGTTTCAAAATTTAGATCACTCGTTTTTTATGCATTGACACAGTCTGACGCAATTAATCTGATAACTAAATCCGTTTCCATTTAGATGATATTAAATTTAGATTTCTAGTACTTCGTTCGTACTTTTCTATCTTCGCGTCGGGAGTTCAATAGGTAAGATGGATTTCCAGAGGCGTATTATGTAAATCTCTCGAGGAATTCTCCAAGATGTACGGAGCAGGTGAACAGTCGCCGCTTTTACGTGATTTACTCGCATCGTTCTCGTTCGAAATCGGAGAACAGACGGGTTAGGTTCGAAGTAACCCGTACCTAACGTGGGTAACCCGTTCCATGTCACGCGCCAAGGAAACGCTCTCCATTATTTTGCAGGTGTGCATGCAAACGCGCCGGATAAAATACGACCAATTCTACGGCGAAAGTGCGTGAGTCAATAATGTCAGTTATTAAGATACTTCCCACGACGATAAAAGAACCGATCTCGAGTTCACCTAATTCTGTAAAATAGCGCGCGAGAAAAATGAGCAGCTAATAAACGGTTCAATGAAACTAATTGCTGCTAAAAGAAAACAGGTTCCATTCGCACTTCTTCTTTAACGTAGAAACATGTTCTATTTATGAACAACTCACTCGGTAATTAATTAGTAAATGTTCTCTTCCTTCGTTTTTTGTTTCTTATCGCACTTGCTAATTGACCAACTAGTAATACGAACAAATCTGTAAAATAATTGTTCGCAATAATACATACGCTGTCTTATTCAAAAGACAAAAATATTCTGGTGTTCGTAAGGATGTAGTAAAATGAAACGCATACTCACGGTACGTATGTATCACAACCCACCGCTTTATTTGACTATAACAGTGAATATGATAAAAAGAAGTACAACCATGCCGAGCCTTCTTGAATAGTCGGAGGAATCCAATGAACATGAATTTGTTCTCGCAAATACACGCTAAAAGGAACATTCATCTGAATACCAAAAAAGAAGTCTTTGCATTGGGGATCAGTTATCAAATAGATATGTTTTCAGCTTGATGCAAATGGGGAAAATCGTAGAGTGACCAAAGAAGGAAAAGGAAACGATCGATTGACGAACTCCTCCACATTCGCAAATTACTGGTAAATGAAAGAGCGGTAATGAAAAACATGAGGGAAGCAACAGACAGCAATCAGAATAATCGTAAATAATTAATACAATCGCTATACAATCACATAATAATTGTAGTGCGGAACAATGAATTTCGTTCGACATTCTAACCACGCGCACTTTATTCATTGCGAAATGCCAGTTTATTACACGATTCCCTAAGTAAAGAATTTTTTCTGTGTAAACGTTTAAGCTTTGCATAGCATATCTTTAACAAAACCTGTTAATCTAAACGAAGCTCTTTGGTGACTCATTCCTAAAGACAATCTACTAATTACCGTTTCGGGGAACGTACAGCGAGCAATCCTTTGTCATTTCACCGACGCGAGACTGGTTTAGACACTCGAGTGATCTCTCTGTAAACGACAACAAACTGCACAGCGATTTATTGCACCTACCTCGATACATATTCATCGCATGTGTTTGAACGTCAAGTAGAATTCGGGCTCGTCGGGAAAACGCGCCGTGTTGGTGCCGCAGCACCAAAACGAACTTTGACTGACGAGCTGCCAAGGTCGTAAAAATCGAATAAACGCTTCACCCCGTGGAGAATAAAAAAAGACGGTCGTCAAACTTGACGACATTAGCTTGCAGACAATCGCCAATAAAGCACAGCTCGCACACTTCTCCCGTGGTTTTTACCCCCGATCAATCGATTCCTTCCGTATTTCACATTTCACATATCGGGAAAAGTACCGTATAAAGCTCTGAACACGATATTTCTTTTTCTAATTAAATGCCAATTCGGAAAAATAGGATTTATAGAAATACACGAGACCATGTTCAATATTTTTATATAGCATCTCCGTTCACCCTGTGACCTACAAATGGGCGTTGGGACCTTACGTAATACGAAACACTTCGCTTATAGCGAAAGCACTGCATTTCTATTCTGGTAGTAACTAAGACTTCTAAGAGAGTTTGAATGAGAGTAACTATGTGTGAATGAAAAATAGGTGCTATTCGAAATAATCTAAAACCTTTAAGCTCCAGCGATTGGTAAGGTAAACAATTGCTAATACAAAGGAAACATTCTTCGTTTGCGAAGGAAGAAACGTTCGCCTGTTACCTATGTTTACCCAATGATAAACGTAAAACGATTATCATGAAGTATAACATCTATACTATCTCTGGGATAATATACGGTGAATTTTCGTCCAAAACGAATAATCAAATCCTCCCTACACTTGTTATACAACGAAGTGTATGGATTCGGCACAAATGCCGGTCGGCGAAATGAGCGTTGTCGTGATACAAACGCACGTGCATCTCAAAGGTTCGAAGCATACACACTTCTGTATACAAATATACACGCAAGAGTCACACATGATCTCCTTACCCGGTTCGAGTTAATCCTTCAATTTTACCCCCGTCCTCACTGTTTACCGAGAAGGAAAGCTACGATCATGCACACGAAATACATAAATATAACGAAAAGAGAAGAAAAATAAAGAACTCGTACTCACCGCAGACGTTCAGCCAACCTTCGACCCGGCAGGGATACTCCAGTCTCATCGTGGACCACTGCTGCTGAACACCGAGTACCAAGAGTGTATCATACAAGTCGCACAGGTCACATAAGAAAACGAATGGGATGGTTCCGGTAAGTCTGTACGTGTTATCACTGTTAAACAATATCCGCGGCACACATTACTACCGTGCGTTGACGCGAGTACAAGACACAACGACGGGACGAACGGGCGTATGTACCTATATTATTTTCGACTTCAACGCGGAAACACATGCAAACGAAGCGATACACGCCGATATGTTTGAAGTATCGTACTTACCGGACACGAATCGTACACACTGTTTGGTGTCACGCACGGAAACCGACAACACGACCCACACGCACCGGCGAACAGATCCGAACTAACCGAACAAACCCTCTCGCGTCCTCGTTGAGCCGGAGCAGATCTCCTTTCTCCTTCGCTCTCGTAGCGCCACCCCTCTCACTTCTCAGGTAATGCGCTTATACTGTGTTATTGGTTTTTTTACACAAAGTTAACGTAATTAATCAGGTGGTTTCACCGATTCGAATCATATTTATATTATTTGTAATATTTTTATGATACATTATATATCTCTTTTTCCATTAATTGTGAAGTATTTTTCTTCTTTCGTTTTTAACAATTACTTCTTCATCCATGCTTATTACATCTGAACTTCGAAATAATTCTTTAAATTGAAACTTGACTTTTCGATTCGATTTGTAAAAGTACGATTGTTACGATTATATATTACAAAAGTACGGTTTGTAAATGTACTTAAAAACAATTAATTTTTAAGTATACTTAAAGTTAAATTTATAAATTAATCTAATGATTAATCTTATCTAAATATAAATAGTATATAATTATATTACATAGTTTAGTTTGTATAAATTATCGACTCCATAATTAAATATCAAATTTTTACACCTCTTAAGCAAAGTTCTAAACGGGATAGTTCAATTCAACCAATATAAGTACTCTTGATCCCTTATAATTCCGTTAATCTCAATTTAAGTATTATAATATTCATAAATATCTAGAATATTTATCACGATTACTTTGATTTTAATTTTCTCACATTTTACAGCTCAGACAGCAGTAACACGTAGTCATGGTCTACCTTCATTGACTTAAATGAGGCTTTGTTACTGACAGACTATAGATGATCGTGAACGAGATAATTTTAAAATTATCTTGTTCTTCGTTCATAAACGCCGCCTGGTGACCAAATTTTCAGTCAGTCATCAGCAAAATGGCGCTCAAGGCACAAGTCGGTCAGAGTGAGTAACAAAAAATAACGTAGTTTTTCACGATATAAGAAAAATTTTGAAAATATATGATATTGTAGTACAAAAGAAATATCGTAGATTCATTTTTCAAGAAAATTTTACGACCAAGTTCCACTGACATAACGTGTAACCTCTAGAGGGGCGTGTGTGCTGTGATGATTTCATCGTTTACGAAGCTGCTGCTAGACACAAATGTCAAATTCATTTTTAAAACATGCTATTTCTAAATTTTCCAGAAAAACATGAGTTGAACCATTTTAATAACAGCACCCAAAAGAATGTGCTTATCAAGCCTTCAGTCATGATATCAATCTATTAATTGTAAAAATTTAGTTTATTGATATTCCATCTTACAGTAAATATTCAGTTGTAATCTATCGATTTTGTATTTGTAGTGCAAATATACTCTACTTGCATTAGTTCTTGTTCAGAAACTGTTGCTTTGAAATATAATTTTGTGTAAGTATTCGTAAATCCTAAGTTACAAGCGAAATGAAAGTTAAAGGACGTTATTAAAATAACCTTTAAACGGAATATGCAATTTTTAACATATTTTAGCATAGAAATTAAAACGTTGAGTTACGTCCAAGAGATTCTGAAGTAGTCATAGAATATATAGATATAACTCTTATTCGCTTGATTGATGCTTTAAGCTTTTTACAAATCACATTGTTAAACAAATCATTAATTTTTAAAATAATTTTTAACATCGAACAAATGAAAAATATACCTTGTAATCCATTTCTGTGGCATATTTTACCAATCATTAGCACTATTTAATTCACATTACGAAATGTCACAACACTATGTTTCTGATAAAATGTAACCCAATTACTAAATTATTATATAGAACTTGCGCATAGTAATGAAATTTCAATTATTAATGTTATCTCTGTAGGTAATTAAAAGTTATTGATTCATACACTCTCTGTTTTTATATTTTGTTCGCGACAGGGCTCCTTAGTCGATTGATGCGACCCTGTGTAGAGTGACGTCATTGCTTCATAAGAACGATCAATACACATTGAGAGCGCGAAAAATTCTCATTTTGAAATTCATAAATCATGATCACATACAAGATTATATGATGATTTCACCAAAAAGTCTTGTATTGTAATAGAATTAATGTCTTACATTCTTATTGTATATATAAAAATAGAAGTATTGATGGATCTCGATTGAGAAATAAATTAAAATCATGACTAAATACTTCTTCCGTCACAAATAAGATGTTGATATTATAAAAGGAACATGATATGTGATCTTTTTTTCAGAGATTATGAATGAAGTCATCAAACAGAAACAGGGAACTGGTGGGCAATGGCGAATTTTGGTGGTGGATCAACTAGCTATGAGGATGGTGTCAGCGTGCTGCAAGATGCACGATATCAGCGCGCACGGCATCACTTTGGTAGAAGACATTAACAAGAAACGGGAACCTTTGCCAACTATGGAAGCGATCTATCTGATCACACCATGCAATCCTTCCATCCAAAAATTGATCGAAGACTTCAGCAATCCAACTAGGACCACTTACAAAATTGCCCACGTTTATTTCACAGAAGGTACGTTGTATCTTTTTTTTGGATTATTCTGAGTAAGGAAGTCTGCTATTCGAAAAACTTACCTCCATCCTTCATTTACATTTATTGATATTAATAATGTCAAATAACGTAAAATTACCTTCTTAAATAGTCTTTTGATTTTGTATTTATTCATGAGTTACACACTTAAACAGGAAATTATAAGAAATTTTACAAGAACGACCAGCCTGCTACTTTCGATAATATAATCCATGTGAGATTTTAAGTATATCTCTTTACAGCATGTCCCGATGAGTTGTTCAAAGATTTGTGTCACTCGCTGGTAGCTAAACGTATAAAGACACTAAAAGAGATCAACATCGCTTTCATACCATACGAGGAACAGGTAAAGCAAAGGAAACTGTAACAGCGATATCAAATGTCTGACAATCTTTACGTTTTCCATGGTGGCGGGCACATGTTCGCACACATATACACATATGTTACAAACAACCCTTGATAACATACACGTAAACATAGACTCATCTGTCCACTCTGTTAATTCACCAAGCCTACCTTTCGATTTCTCGAACAGCAGTCACAACAAGTGTTGACACGATCTGACTTTGTCCCCTATTACTCCCCTATTTTGTACGAGACTCACATATAAAGCACGTACTAACGATGGAATGCGTTCATGCTTGCACGCGACCAGTGTGTCCGGAGGAGCTGTTCAATGAACTCTGCAAGTCTCTCGCCGCTAAAAAGATCAAAACCCTGAAAGAGATCAACATCGCTTTCCTGCCTTACGAGTCGCAGGTGACGATCAAAAATTTGAAGCAATTCTAGCTGCTAACAGTAGTTGCAAATCGTAAATAGTGATAATAGTTCCCATTTTCTAAGTTTTCATAGACGGAATTATCTTTCAGTTCTTTAGTTCATGGAGTAGAATGTAGGCGAAAGACTTCTATATTTATTACCCCTTACATGTTTGTAACCGTTTTTCTTTTTCGTTTAAATGAATTATATTTTTCATCGCATGCTATTCTCTATCCTCTTATCTATCGTTATTCCAGTAACTATGTATCTTTTATAAATATATCTGTACGTAATCCGCTGTGATTAATGACACTGCTTCGCGCATAAAAATGTAAACATAGCTGGAAGTAATAAAACGAATGGTACGAAAATGACATTATAACAACTACATAAATTAACAGGTTTTCTCTCTGGACTCGCGTGAAACGTTTGCTTGCTTTTATAATCCTTCCTTCGCCAACTTGAGAACAGCCAATATGGAAAGAATAGCCGAACAAATCGCAACACTTTGTGCTACTCTTGGAGAATATCCATCAGTCAGATACCGGAGGTACAAACTGAAAAATCTACGCATAAAATTTGAAATTATTGATATAATTGCAAAATTTTCTGTAATCTTATTTATTGATACAATATCCATTTATATCCACAGCGATTTTGACCGTAATGTTGAACTTGCGCACATGGTGCAACAAAAGTTAGACGCTTATAAAGCAGACGAACCAACAATGGGTGAGGGACCTGAGAAAGCTCGTTCTCAGTTACTTATCCTAGATAGAGGATTTGATTGCGTTTCACCATTGTTACATGAATTGACGCTGCAGTCTATGGCATACGATCTGCTAGACATTGAAAATGATGTTTACAGGTATGTTTGGCATTACATTATAGATAATTAATTGTGAATGATATTCTGATACATATTATTCGTTCAAAGATTTGAAGCATCAGCTGGCGTACAGAAAGAAGTATTATTGGATGAAAATGATGATCTCTGGGTAGAGCTTAGACACGAGCATATTGCTGTAGTTTCACAGTGAGTAACATAATAATAAAGGAAGTTGATAAGAAAACTGCGACGATTCTATTTACAAAATACATTTATAACATTTGATTTTAGGAACGTTACTAAGAATTTGAAGAAATTTACGGAGTCGAAAAGAATGCCACAAGGAGATAAGCAAAGTATGAGAGACCTATCACAAATGATTAAAAAAATGCCGCAGTACCAAAAGGAATTGAGTAAATACGCTACGCATTTACAATTGGCCGAAGATTGTATGAAACGTTATCAAGGAAATGTAGATAAACTGTGTAAAGTAGAGCAAGTACGTTTATGGCATTGTTTTCACATTGCTATTTTGCTAAATCGTTTATTAAAAATGACGTTTTCAATATAATATTTTATGTGTTACAAGGACTTAGCTATGGGTACTGATGCCGAAGGAGAACGTATCAAGGATCAAATGAAAAATATTACTCCAATTTTACTCGACCAAAATATAAATCATTTAGACAAATTGCGAATTATTGCATTATATGTCCTTAGTAAAAATGGTATTACCGAGGAAAATCTTAATCGCCTAGTTAATCATGCGCAAATAAGTCAGGATGACAAACAAACCATAATAAACATGGCAAATCTTGGCCTCAACATTGTTGTAGACGTAAGTATAGTACTTTCACCGTTGTAGCAAATTTTTAAGCTGTAAACTGATCTTTCAACTATACGCTTATGTTTATAGGGAAGTAATCGTAAGAAAGTGTATGTTATGCCGCGTAAAGAAAGGATATCGGAGCTAACTTATCAGATGAGTCGTTGGACGCCGCTTATGAAAGATATTATGGAAGAAGCTATTGAGGACAAGCTTGATCCCAAGCATTTTCCATTCTTAGCAGGACGTGCAGCAAGTTCGGGATATCATGCACCAACTAGGTATGAACGAAACGTGTATATAAATATTTATAATAATGCATGATATTTGTAAAATATATTGTACTTTGTTCGTAGTGCAAGATACGGACACTGGCACAAGGATAAGGGCTCACAAACTATTAAAAATGTACCGCGATTAATCGTATTCGTCGTTGGCGGTGTATGCTTTTCTGAAATACGTTGTGCCTATGAAGTTACAAATGCTATGAAGAATTGGGAAGTTATAATTGGTATGTGTATGTTTATACGTGTTTAGTGCAAATTCATTCCAAGATTAATTTGTAATTTTCTTATAGGTTCTTCGCATATAATTACACCAAAGTCATTCTTGGAGGATTTAAGCAAACTTCACGTATAAAGGGACGCATGAGCTGTGAAGAAAATAAAACCACATTCCCGCATTCCTAACATGCCATTAGCTTTGGCTCCGTCAGTAATATCAATTATACGAAATTCAATGAACAATCTCGATTTCACTAAAATATAAAATAAGGAAGAAACACAGTCAATTGTTTAAGTCGGATAGTTAGCTGACGTCAAATTGAGAAGGAACATTGTAGAACAAGAATATTGGAGAATGTCATATCATAAGTATTTGGCTGCAATGTGAATAGCGCCAGAATGAATAAGGTGTTCAGTGTCAAATGCCTGCGCAAAATGGAGAAAACAAAATATGGAGTTGATTAAATTTGTTGGCAATACTGATACAAATCGCACGGAGGTGCTTAATGGTAATTTAGGCACGCGAATGATATAGCTCCAGATTATTGTATGTTATTCTATGTCATATTATCACCTTGTTAATAATAAGTTAGGAATGGAATTTACTGTACTGTAGTGGAAAACCGTGATATTTGTGTAAATTGCTCGCTACTAATATTTCATTTCATCATGGACCATACTAACTACTGACTTTTACTATTATACAAAAGATTCAGTGCTCGATTTCGATCTCGAGAACAATATTGTCATTTCAATTGATCTGTCGATCTACTATATTCTCATACAGATTCGTATACGCTTTATTAATTGCAGTTAAATATCATCTGAAAAGAGTATAAAATAATATATACTTATTTAATTCACGAACGTTTAAATAATAGATGTATATTTCGTTATTTATGATACTTTTGTTATCAACTTGTTGCTATACAGTTGTATTTACGTGGCATTAAAATACAAATAGAACGCAGCTCATATCTTATGTTAAAGCGTGCATTTACATCAATATGAAAAATGTCCAGCTACTAAAGACTTATACTTGTTAAATGTGAAGTAAAATCTTTGTTAATAAGTACTTACATGTTGAAACTTCCGCTGCACACGTAAAGCAAGATCGTAGATCTCTTTTGATCAGTGGAAGTTAGCCTGTTAATGATCGTAACAATTATTCATCGTGCGTTATTTAAATGCAATTATTTAGAGGCGAAATTATTACAAAGTTTACAGTATTTATTATTATATATAATATATAAATATATATATACATATATATATATATATGTATGTAGATTGTAGTTCAAAGAAACTGTTCTGCTTATAAAGGCCTACTG
>SHCU01000045.1:386935-434177 GCA_004307685.1 Ceratina australensis | reverse complement strand
GCAGCTCATATCTTATGTTAAAGCGTGCATTTACATCAATATGAAAAATGTCCAGCTACTAAAGACTTATACTTGTTAAATGTGAAGTAAAATCTTTGTTAATAAGTACTTACATGTTGAAACTTCCGCTGCACACGTAAAGCAAGATCGTAGATCTCTTTTGATCAGTGGAAGTTAGCCTGTTAATGATCGTAACAATTATTCATCGTGCGTTATTTAAATGCAATTATTTAGAGGCGAAATTATTACAAAGTTTACAGTATTTATTATTATATATAATATATAAATATATATATACATATATATATATATATATGTATGTAGATTGTAGTTCAAAGAAACTGTTCTGCTTATAAAGGCCTACTGTTTGCTTCAATTTTAGTTATTTTTTGTGCATGCACCATACCGCACGCATAATATAATGTTTTACAATTAAAAGGAATTAATGAAGTATCGGGAATCAAAAATAATATTTAAAGAATTAAATATAATATGTACATTTGAAAAACGTGTGTATAATTATTGAAAATGTTCTTTTATTTATTATTCTCAATTGTTTTATTTCATTTTAATTAGATCAGTATTATTATATTGAAAATTGTACAATAGAATAATAAGTTATTTGAATAGGATCAGGCGGTAATAAAAAATACCAGCAGGATTCATTTCCATTAGTTATTAATAATTAAACCTTAGCATATTTATAGTGATTATAATAACGTATAATATGCATTATTTTTTATACACAATGATATTTCTTATCCATTCTAATAGATCCGCAACTTAAGGGAAAACGTCAATCAAACATGATAATAATAATAATTCAGTTAATATCTCATCCTCCATCAATGATCATATAATACTCTTTCACTCGATCTCACTCTCTCTTTCCCTCCCTGTTTATATTTATTTATATATTTATCATTTTTATGTATATATAACATGCAAAATTATAAACTAAGAAAGGTAATTTTTTATTTATTAGTAATTAGTAACTTGCAGTAACTTTGAATTTGCGTTTGTCTCAATAACAGTAATTCAAATACGTAATAAAGTTCTTTTCCTTACTTTTAGACATTAATAGAGAACAAACAGTATGATTCAATTTGACATTGTTAAGTAAATCGAGTTCCGAGTAGAACAGAGTAATTCATTTATATTTGGGATTTTATACGCATTAACCATTATCCTTCGAATAAATAATTCAGAATATATTCAATAACGTTTTTCGGAAAATGCTACTGGCTTTAAAACATAGTAGTTTTAAGTAAACGTAAATATGTTTAAGAAAAATATACAAAGAAGGCATAGTCTATGTAAGCCTTGAACTTTTTTTTCTTCGTTTTTAGATGTTTGTGGATTGCATTAAAACACGGGAAAAATTAGAAAGGTTTCTCTTGGTACGATACGGTGGAAGTCAAGGGTATAAGCGTGCGAACAAACTTGGCCTAGTAAACAAATTCTCTCTTACTTAACAACATCAAGCATTTCTTTATTTTAGCCATTTATTCTTCATTTCATCATTATTATTTATGTACAACCAGCTGAATGTTTTGCTATCGTTAGTCGTAATAAGTCTACTAAAACTCATGTGCCATTGGAGATGATGTGCGCCCGTGGGAACTTATATAAAAAATTATTTTTTGATACAGCAGAGTGATTTTGGTGTTACTTACGAATTATTACGTCTTTACCTAATAACTTATACTGAGATCTAGTAGGTTATACAATCTATCGGCCTCCCTTAAATATTACAAACCTTATCACATATATAGAGGTGTGTATTAGTACTTATTACCTTTTTTATACATAGATATCTGTATATTCTGTTTGAAATTGCTGCCAATTCATCATTTTCTTTTTGTATGTACAATTACAAATCACGTATTATACATTATTATTTTATCATACCTAACACACGCATTCTCTACTTTCTTTCCACTCTCACTCTCATTCCTATTTCCATTTTTATTCTCTCTTACTATTTCTCAAACTCCATTTGTTAATCTTTTCCTTTTTAATATCTCTCCCCTTTTTCTCTTCTTCTTCATTTTAGAATTCGTGCCACTATTGAGCTCATTACTTTTTATTACGCAACGTAATTTTATAATCGAAGGAGTTCTTTCAAATATTTGAAGACACTTGCGATTGGTCAGTCTAATGATACAATATCGATTAAAGACAAACCAAAACGTGAGATTACTTTGTCGTCTAGCGGGGTATCCTGAGCAAAATAGTCCTATTTTATTAGCGAGAACGCTTGGGACACCAAGGAATCAAACAAATAGAAAGATATACACCTAGGGAACGACGTTAAAAGCGTTTGCTGGAAGGTAAAACACGTACTCGTCGTATATGAAAAGTATTTAAATCATTGCAAACGATTTTCTCCTTGACGAAACATCATTCGTTTGACAATTCTGGGCAGAAAAAAGTCGATTGCTTTATCAAACGTGACGCGACGTTTCTTATTTTTATACACTTTCTAACATTTTATATCGTACGTTAAATTCCGCTATAGCGTAACATCCATCGTACTCGAATATCAAATATATCGAATTTGCAAATAAATATGCCAATACATACGTTCCTTAAGAATCTTGACCGATTATCAGTAATCGACGTTCACAAACGGAAACTGCACGCTCATTATAGTCATTCTTAAACTTGAATCAACTTACGTCTACGACAATTCCATTACCTTTTCTACCGACGTTTTGTATCTAAAGAACACCCTCTGATTTACGAGAACAAAAACCGTGACCTCGTTCGCTCGTATAGCACGATGTACACGAATGACACCCTCGCAGGAAATTGTCTCACCGCATTAAGTGCACACAACAACAATTAATATACACATGATTAAATCATTGTACATGCTAAGCATGAGCGATCAACATCATCAAATTGATTGTTTAAAAGTGAAGAGTCTAAAATTCGATCGCCAAAACCTTGAATTTTGATTAAGAGAAACCCATTTAATAAATGGATATCTCTTCGATACATTCGTAAATAAACAGATTACTACTTGTATTGCTAGAATTAGTATTGACGATCAGCGAGTGCGAAATCGTGTTGATATGAAAACGCACGCAATATATAAGAATATAGAGACCATTCCACGATTGGGTGTTTTCGTCGTATTTATAACATATTTATAATCAACGTTCCTTCGTTCATCTCGGATACGCTTAATAAAGGAAAGATTAGGATTGCGAACACCAGCGCGAACGCGCGTTAATATTTCCCTTTTTTTTTTTAAGTCACTGAATTCTCTACACTCGCGATTCTGGTTTCTTACGCGATGCTCAACCTGTGTGAACAGTGGCATCCCCAAATATTTGTCCTCTTTACTTAGAGTGCTTAGTTTCAGTCGACGATGACCTTATGATTAAAATCCCAAATTCTTTTTTCCTTGACCGATCGTAATCTATGTCTATACAACTAGAACAAATCATACACTCGCACGCACGCAATTAACGTTGATTTACAAACGCGGACACTAACTTCGTAATCTTCGGCATTGATACACACGTCTCCTACGCTTCCTGCTCGTTATCTTAACAAAGTTTCGTCTTGCGTCAATATCGAAATACGTTTGATTGAAAATGTGCTCCAAAAAGCTGAGTGACCAAATCAATGTTTAACTCGCGACAAAGTTAGACATAAATGCGTGCACAATAATAAACCGCCTGTATACACTTGAATGTCGTTAAAACACTGTAACTTGTCATCGAGGGGCTTTTTTATAATTTAGACGAGCGTCGGAGATTTTTCGTAACGATTCATGATTATCCTTCAGTTGATTCTGGCTTTCGGCAAATTCGTTTTCAAAATATTTTACATGGTATATTAACACGATCAATACCGAAAGCGGCTTTTTTCCATCAGAAACGCCAAACTTTGTAGGGATCCTTTAAAACAAAGTTATGCGATGCACTGTACGATAGATCGTATCGAAATAAACGCAGAATAAATAATATTAAACGCTACGCATTAGTGATCTATTATAAATATGGAAAAAGTTTTATCAAAACAAAAACAACGTTTATTCTACATCAAGGTGAATCCCTTACGTGAAGATCTTACGAGCATCGTATTATCTAATATGTACATTATTCTGATTATTCTTTGAGGCCAACCCGTCCAGCGAAGAAGTTACACGGCACTGTTCAATCCTCCAGTATTCGTTATTATGAAGGCTGAGACTCAGGACTTGAAATGATCGGCGAAAAACCGTGTGAAACTCAAAGAACTATGAAGATTATTCTCACATTGAAATTATCAGTCGGAATTCGATTAGTATCATGGTTACGATGAATTAAGTTAAGGGAAACCATGCGGAACGTGTATCAGCTTGAAGACAGGCCTGGCTTAAGATTTCTGTATCGTTTGCGGCTGTAACGTTATGCGTCTTCTTAATGTCACGTAAAAAGGAACATGTGTGACTACAAAAATGTTTCTTTCAAACCTTTCGATTTAATTGGAAACTACATGTCTATCATGATTTATTAATGCCACAAACGACTCGTTTTAGCGTAGCGTTTCTTCAAATCCCAAACAAAACTACAATCGTCACGTTACAATAATAAGAAAGACGTTCCAGGTTTGAATAGGCTCTTAAAAAAATAAAATTTCATTTAAAGAAATAATTTAATAATAATATTAATAATATTAATTAATAATTATGTTTATAATAGTAATGTCTGCGTGTACCACTATAGCCACTATTGTTACAACTTCTATAAATTTAAATACTCCTTTTAAAAATGAATCCCTTCATTATAATAGTAGTAGAATAATAGACGTACGAAATAAATCAAAACTTTAATTATCAGTTTTTTAAATTAAATATGTTGTTTTTGTACTTTTTTTCCCGATTAAATTTTTTTACTCAAGGCGCGCGTTGCTCGCAAACTCGTACGACGCATGTAAAAGCGACTTGCTTCCTCTTCTCTTATTCGAAAAATCCAAATCCCTTGCTATACGCGAAACGCGCATCCTCTGAGTTATATTTTAATAATTTTTTTGTTGAAAGTCTAGCGTTTTTGATTTTCATTAATAAACTTTCACAGCTCTTATCAAAGAAATATAATTCTTCTCTAGATTATGTTCCGTTTACGAGTCGATAACGTGTCACATTCTCTGATTCTGCGATCCTTAGGACATACCATGTTTTAGGTACGTCAGATCTATATAATGGTTGGTAGGATCGAAACTACATCATACTATAATCACCTTACCGTTATGCGTAATAATTGACGACTTTGTTCTAAGGTGAGTTTTACAAATATTTCCTTTTTTTTGTTACTTATTTTCGAATCAACCGATTGGCCCTTCCTGACTTCGCAAGTCAGTAATAATTTTTTTACAGTCACGCGGGCTATCGTGATGATCAATACGATTAAATTCATCAATGTATACGATCGCATTAAGTATAGTTTTCTTTTCTATATTATTGACTTAACAAGCCTATGTATCTCATGATTACAAATAGTATATTTATAATCAAGAAAGAAATCTGCAATGAAATTATTAGTAATCACTAATAATTATATGTATTATTGGCAGAAACTGTTGTCTATGTAATCCTACCAACGATTAATGACTGAATGTGGAAAAATATAAAACTTAACTAAATTTACACAACTTTTACACTTTCCCACGCTCGCTTTCACACTGATACACATTCGGTGACTGCATTCTCTCACATTCTTTCTCCCGTTCTCATATTCGCAATCTCTCTTTCACTTATCATCTGCGTAATATTTTTTGTTTTGTTTCCAAATTTACATAAAGTACAAACTTATGAAAACCGGAAAAATGTAACACAATAGTCAGTGTAGCATTTTCAAAGTGTTGTGTAAGTATTTTATCTAATTACATGGTCACACTTATGTGTCCGTCGATTACACATAACTAGTTTCATGTCATTTGATAAACTGTCTCTTTGAGGTCCGACAAATCTCTTCGGACTAATGAAGTTTGGATTTCTCCTTCTGTTGGAATATCCCAACTTGCACCACCATTTATTTTTTTGTTCCTTTACTGTTACACCGACTTTTTTTAATCAGTTCATTGCTACTTTATTATTATTTCGTTTTTTTATTGACTGACGTATATATCAATACGTTTCTGTAGTATCGTCCAGCGCCAAATATTCATCCAAGTCCTGCCCAGTTTTAGTATTTTAACGAGCAAATAACATTATAACGATTCCTCAAATGCAGCCATCAAATCACTTTGCAAGTTCATGTCAATTTGCCCAGCCATCTGAAATAATAAATATAACCATTCTTGGCAAAGTTGCCGACCAGTAGTTATGAACAACAGTGGGGAAATCTAATGTGGCGACTTGTAACGAAATTGTGTCGAACATATATTTTCTCATTTTTGTGCAAGGAGAAAGCACTTGACACTTTCGATCTTTGTTGTTTCCTTTAATACTCAGTTTATTTATTTTGAATTTAGTTTTACGAATACGATACAGCATAAATCTAAGGATCTCTTATTGGTGAAAGACAGTGTGCTTGTGAAAAGAAAAATCACGATAATACTTACCGCTTCGCGTCGACGTCGCTCTTGCTCTCGTAGCCTTTGACGTTCTCTTTCAGCTGCGGCTTTGTCTTGATTTGATGATTGACTCGGACTACTACTGTCTGTATCTACAATGGCTTTATTCACTTCCTCTGTCCCCGAAGAAGTCATAATATTTCCCTGTTGATCGGTAACAGTTTTTCTAACTTTGTCTAACGCATCCTCTTCTTCCCGTTCTCTTCTTCTTTCATTTTCCTGTCGTAGACGTTCTCGCTCCGCTTGTTCCTTCTGTTGCCTACGCATTTCTTGTTGCTCTAAGAGCGCTCTTTGCTGTAAAATGAGGAATACTGGTTCTTTATCGTATTTAAAAATAATATTCTCTCTGTATCTGTGCACACTATTAAACGTCATCTTGAGAGTCTGGATAAATGTTGCTTCTACTAACCCTGTCCTGTTTTTCTTTCGCCTGTTTTTTGAATGCCTGGAATGAATCCTGCGCAGCACTCTTCATACTACTTCCAGCCGCTGATTGAGGACTCGATGCTTGCGCCAAGGACGACCACGATGAGGCATTTTTTACATTTTGTTCTACAGTCTATATATGTGTAACAAACAACGAAAGATTGAAATAATTACAAGAAATAATTTTTGGAATCTCTAAATTAAAGAAAAGCTATGACTTCATACCTTATTTTTGAAGGCTGATGCGAAATTCGAAACAGGGTTCTTCGAATCGGGTGGCGTCATTTTCTTTTCAGGCATAAGCTGCGAACTCGAATGATTCCCCATTGATGGCATTCCTGTATTCATCTCTGCAAAAAGAGCTCCGGCTAGAGCAATGGCATTACATGTTTGATTAGTAAGCAGTTGATGTAGCGTTCTAGAATGTAGTACAGCGCGATGAAAAGAATAGTGTGTAAAGCTATTTATAAATGGAGCTGAAGCATCCATTTTGATGTACTTCTATATTGTGCAGTGCAAGAATGGTGATGAAAAAATGTTAGTTTCATTTTATTACATATGTGAAAAAATATGTAAAACAATGAAATTCCATAAATAAATTGAGAAATGAATTATGAAGAAGCTGCATTTACACATGACATGTAATAATAATACTCTTTTGCATACATGCTTTCAATATAAATTGACATACCATCCATGGGTTTCTGCGGTATTTGGGATTGAGAAATAGACACCGCTTTCTCTTCTTTCTTATTTGGCATTTGAGATATCTGCATCGGTATGGAAACAATGGACATCGGATCGAAAATTGAGCCTATTCCACCCATATTCATTCCCATACTGAGACCAGGTATACCGTTATTGTTCAACATATTTGGCGGAGAAGTTTCCCGCTTAGTATTAGAAAATCCGTTGGAATGCTGCTGCGTCATCGTGGCGTTATGGGAGTTTTGTATGTTGGTCAACGGCGAACTTGTGTTTATCATATTTTCCAATTGATTATGCATTGGCATGTGTGTAGCCAATCCTTGTTGTAAGTTCATATTCAGATTCGCCATTGTAATGTTGCCCAAATTCAGATTTGATGCCATGCTTGTGGGCATCATGTTTACTGGTGGCTTTACGTCGGACAATAAATTCATGTTCGCATTATTTGTTGTCGTGTGTGGAGTTTGAATCATTGGTATGTGTGGCTTTTTTTTTAACGACATCGATTGTTCCAATGATGTCTGCGTAGTAGGCACAGGAGCTGCACAAAGGAAAGAAGCCAATTGTACATTTGTCATACTAACGCGAAATAACTTTGTTATCTTAACAAAAAAAAGAAATAAACGAATATCGTTGGTTTATAACATAAATATTAGCAATTATAACATGAATATTAGAAAACATACATTAGTATAAAATAAATCTGTTGAAACGTAGGCAGACAATTAAGATAATTTTGTTATAAACCATCGATTGTATTCATAACATACGATTCGTAACATAAAAGAGTAAATACCTAAAGTACTATAAGGTTGTAAAAGGTCTGACTGTTGAGTTAAAACTGTCCCATCTGTGGGCACAGGCGTGTTTGTATTTGAAAAGGAACTAATAGATGTAGGTGGCTGTGGTAGCTGAGGCACAACCGGTGAAGCTACTACAGAATTCGTATTTGTAGGTGTAACACTTGGTGGTGGAGTTGGTACAGAAACTGATGGGGTTGGCGGATTAGACGTGGTCGGCGGTGGCGGCGTGGGCTTTTTTACAGGAGCAGCTGTAGCCATGGCTGTGGATCGCGGTGGTTGCGCGGGCATGGATGCGTGACTCGCTACAGGCATTCCTTGGCCAACAGCCGCTACTACCACCGACTGCTGACGTTGATTGTTACCACCTAGTAAAATTACCAAATGTAAATGTACATGACAAAATTATTTTTCAATTTATGATTCAACATTTATCGTTCTAATGCAAAATGTGATACATTATTTCCCAATATGAACGTTCAGCAATATGAAAAATTCATGCAGATTTTTACGCACCTTGTTCTGAGGAAATATTGCTAGGTTGAGTTACAGTTGGTTTTGTTATTGGTCCCGCAGAATTTGTTGGGGGTTGACTATTCATTAAAAGACCTCCGGTATGATTCAGTGTAGGTGCCTGAAGAGTGTACTGTTATTTAATATATCCTACATAAATATTCTACATATTTTACTATATACACCAGGAAGATTTCTGGGTCAAATGAAGACCATCACGTTATATCATATATTATTCTAACGATATAAAAACAACTATCATATTTCTTAGTACCAATACTAAATATAATCAGTGTAGATATAATTATTCTAGTTAAGAAAATATAAAATTTACAATATTTATAACATTAATTAGTTGTATGTATCGCTGACTGATCGACGCAAATGCTGATATCAGGTGATTCCTATGAACATGCTATCTTACCGATGTGACAGTGGTTGTTGTTGCAGGAGGTCCCGTACTTGGTGTATTCTTCTTTGCTTTCTTTCTTGGAGGACGATTAGAAGAGTTCCCTGTAATTCAATGTAACGTGCATCTAGTGATGAATACGTGCAGATCAATCATTTTCTTGTTACAAAAGATTGAGATCGATGAAGACATAGTGAAATGCAGTGTGCAGAGGATACCAGCCATCAATATTTCATTTATAAAGCAACAGAAATGCCAGACAAACTTGTTACGTACCGTAGAAACAAAATTAAAAAACTTCGAGCGTATGTTTTCTAATAGATTTTATTCATATGCTTATATTATAATTGTATCACTGTGTACAACAATGTTAATTTAAATATCTCAATTGTATGATTTTTTTGTGGACTTTCATCTTAATGATTTTTTTTTTATATTAAAAAATTTTTAATGCGCAGAACAATTCATTTTGTTTTATCTCATTCTACATAAAGTTAGTCGTACTCAATTCATTTATGAATAATTGCGTGTGCATATATATATAAATATATATGTATACACATCATAAATACATACATACACACATACCACACGCGCGCCACGTACATACACGCTCGCGTGTAGCGGGATTGCCACACGCACATATACATATAACGTCCTATATATATGTACATATGCAATTGCATTATATATACATATATATATTGTATATATACGTATGCGAAAACGCGCACTTCATTTTCTTCCTTTCCGTTGTGAATAATAATAATAATGTTAATAATAAAATAATATAATAATAATTATATAATTGTTACAATAATAATCGTGACAGTGACGAAAATAATGATTACAAAATGCTGACTACAAAAACATCGAATTCTGATCTGTTTTTTATCCCTTCTCTGTCCTCGTACAAGTGTACCGTTACTGTAATATAAATGTATTGTAATGTAATGGATTTAATGCGAATAAAAGTCACGTAAATAGTTATAATATGGGCTCAACTTAAATGTGAATACAAGTGTGTCACACTCAGACAAGAAGATTCAAAATTTAATTATAAGTCGCAGTTAGCACAATATTGAGATCGGTGGCAAGACACTCCTGCTCGATGTTCATTGTAGTTAAATTAATTTACAATTAATTACAAGCAACAATTCTAACATTAAATATGATTCTTGCTCGTATATATATAAATCGTCGTTCGTCAATGGAATGGTCGACAAGTGTGTGTAAATTATACAGTTCGCAGAAATGTACAAATACGAGACACAAAACAATTGCAGAAAGAAATAAAGTAGCGTAAAAGGAAACATCGAGTAGAAGTTCCAGCGTATCTTAATTTATATAATATAGTTAACTGGGCCACCAAATGAGCCAACCTCGACTGTAAAACAATCTCTCGAAGAATCATTTTCTTATATTATATATATATATATATATTTTTTTTTTTACGTCACTCATCTAACTGTTTATGCATTAAAAAAAGTCTCCTCTGTATCGCCTTTTTTCTCATAGCTTATAACTATTATTATTAATATTTTTATGATATATTAGTTTTCACTATGTACAAAACGCGTATGCTTGTGTTACTGTTGCTATCCAACTCGCGATACGCACAAAACAGATGTAACGCACGTACATACGTCTGATTGTGAGAGCAGGAATAGAGTTAACGTCCTTTTTTTTGTTTTTCTTTTAAATACCCTCTCCTAACTCCTTTCCAACTCAAACTCATAATAAAATATTCAAGTTCGTTGGATCTGCTTATGCGTATAACGATCTCAAAGGAAGAATGAAATGTTCCAGTCTGGATAAATATGCGAAAAAATTTCGACGCGTGCTTCTTATGTGGAATAAATGCTAGAAAAAATTTTGGAAGGCAATATTGATATTATGATAAAATGCCCTAACTTCATGTTACAAGCTAATGGTGATTGTATTTTTAATAGATGCGTAGTTTCTATCTAATTCAGCACACGCCATTAATTTGATCTCACAATAATCTCACTAATTTAGTTAATTGGAATTTTTCTATTTACTTTCAGTATCTCGATAAACACAAAAATCATCTTCAGATCAAAACATGATTGATTTTAATGCTTGTTTCTCCGAGAAAAAAAATAAACAAGTTTCTTCTTTTCTGATCAATTGCATTCACGTTTGGTGAAATATGATGATAATTAATTTCTCTATTTAATTCGTTTACTGGAACAGTAAGTACGCTGCTGGCTGCACGATTAATGATAATATGAAATTGTACTGAGTACGAATTTGATCACTTTTCTTTCTTTCTCTTTTCTTTTCAATAATCATGTTACGCAACATCTGCAAGCAAGAAATACGTGCTCTGGAAAGCACCTTAGAATCATAAATTCGTCCATAACTCCTCGTGTTATCTGTATACTTTATTACATTATAAGAATTAAATTTACATGATATTTCAACAAAAAACGGTATCATGGAGCAGACATTTATACATAGAAATATAAAAACAAAATATCACTAAAAGTAATTGAAACTTGTATAAAAGATTTTCTAAAAACTTTCTTCTTTTTTTAATAGGACGGGTTAAAAATTAATGTTATTTCACAGACTATTTTGCGAAATGATTACTCCAAATCAAATGGTATGTACGTACTTATTATGTTTTTAGAAATCTGCTTGATAAAAGGAAATCAAATTGATTCTTAACAAGAATAAATACTATTTTATGTATCGAGGTATGTAAAACCACACCAATATATATATGTAAATAATTAATAATTATTATTATTTAACATAATGATATCGATTTAGTAAAAAGGAAAGTGCGCTAAATTTGGATTCAATTAATTTCGAAAATGAAAAGCTGACAATGGCTACCAATGAAGATCTAGTGGTAAATAGAATAATGAAACGACGATTAGCAAAGCTTAGCGGAGTGCAAACAATGTGTTTGGAGGCTAGGATGCCTTGTTCGTATCGTAGACCACTTCCTCGACCTGTTTGTCGTTCCTAACTCTTCTATCGTTCATCTTCTTTTTCCATCTAAATATAGCATAAACAATGCGTCTACCCTTTTCTGCTTGTGTCGTATTATCAGTGTGTAGTACGGTACCCTTGCCTTTCTCCGATATGCTAACATAAACCTCGTATGCTCAAAGTCATTTAATCTTACGAAAAATAAATGGAAATTGTATCACGTATCGCTTTCTCCGCATACTTTGCATTTGTCTAGTAACTACTTTATCTCTTTCTGTTATACAGGTACTTAGAGGAAGAATTGAGATTCTAGTTCGACTTCGTAACTGTATCGAAACAAGACATCGTGTACACCTTAATAATTGACTTTTCTTTTAAAGAAGGAAGCACCGCTTCTTTGGCTGTGTCAAACTAAACCTAATTTAAGGAATGGAAACAGTCATATGAGGTATAACGATCAGATAAAAAGTCTATCAAGAGACATGTAAGATGTTTGCGGAGACGATATTTACGTAAGCAAGTAGTGTATCCGTTTGAAATCACTATATATTGACGCGAAAGCTGTGAATTATAGTAAACCTTAAAACGTGGATTTGCAAATCCAGCCACCAATACACATTGTCTGCATTTGTTTCCCGTGTGTATCATAATATCGCTGCCTAATTTATTCTTTCTCCTTTTAAGTATTTGACTGTTAAGTCCACACAGTTTTAAAGAAGTGTGGAAACGGAATTAAGAGTGTTCAGAAGCCTAAACACAGTTCTCACGTCACTCAAGTAGTAAGTGTATATTCACACTTAATGCAACAATGACATTCGTCAAATATCACTGTACTATTATTGTCCGAGAAATGATACGAGACATGAATGAATCAATGCGAGGAAACAAACTTAATGATTTAAAAGAACACAGTGATACAAGTAATGCTCTGCTTACCGATTAATGTAAATAAATATTAAATTTGCAAGAGTTAATATACTGCATGATGTTGCTTGGGTTACGTAGGGCAATATAATTGTCAGGAGAAGCTACAATGTATATAATTCCAAGGTACCAATATTTGACACTACAGTCCTCTATTGTACATGTCCCCATATCATTACAATTACATCTCCACACAGTTTCATGTAACTTTCTCAGACACAGCTCTATCTCATATGTGTAAACGTATCCTTGCATACTCAAACACGAGACTGCAGTGAAAAATTCAGTAACCTTGAATAGCAAACTATACTTGTGACTTTCGAGCAACAGAACGTATTGTCAACACCGATAGGGCAAGAGAAAATATAAGTAATCATTTTTAATCAATAATATAATTTGTGAAACAAGCTGGCATGGCATATGGTATCCTCTAAACACAGTCTGCACTCCACTAGCTCACCTTTTCTTTCTTACCATTGCATATTGTCTTGTAAATTAAATAAAAAATTTTTCAATTTGGTATCAAGTTTCGAAATTTCGTGTATATGCTTATAATTGCATATCAACATTATACACAAGTTTACGATCATGCTCCATTATTCATTATTAATTTAGTAATAAATTTAGTAATAAATTTAATTACTCAAAGTAATGAAACTTGACACGTTGTTCGTACTTGCATTAATATAACGCAGCACTTAAGCTATACGAATAACGCCGTCCTAACAAATACAATTAATAAGCAAGATTTAGCAGTTTAAGAAGATATTTGCGATGTTTTTGTGCAGTCTAACTCCCGTTTGAAAAATCTTTCTTTATAACTATGTATTTATAACTTTTCGTTTCATTATACGTTTTTTGACCATAGATAATGATCCATGTATCTCAGATTATTTTGATTGCCAATACAAAATTAGTTAGGCACAGAGTTCACGTTATCTTTTTTAACTTAAAGTCATCATCAAGTCATGGGATATTAAATTCTATTTGCATTTTGTTATACAAATTACTAATTTCCTTTTCTCAGTAAAACTGATTATTTGTCATATTAAAAATTAACGCTGTACAGTTATTAATGTCATATACTTTTATTTAAATATGTTATATGCAAATCTTGTTTAGCCATAAGTGTATAAGATATAGAAAAAAGTGATTATGAATGTTAAAGTAGAAGATGAAACAATGAAATAATTTGAACACATATGTTTTGCGATATGTGCAAACAATATTGAGACATTTAGTTTTCATTTATATATAGAAAATATCCACATGAAATGATGAAAACCTTTATTCGACACAATTACCTAAAAGATTGGTGTTTACGATCTTTTTATTTTATATTTAATATAATAAATTATTTCCTTGACTGAAGCACTCTTATTTGAGACATCAATCAATACACAAGTCTGTACATTGCGAATGGAAATGTTATTTGCAATTACTCTATTATGGCGCGATAAGAGGAAATGTGAATGATCGAATGTGCTTGTAAAATATCAATAAAGTGTATATATTGTCTTTGTAATACTTTTAAGCATAAACGTGAACAGAAATCTGTGCTTTTATGAGATACGTTCATCAGGTAACGAATATTATGAAAAATTTCGATTTCTAAAAAAAAAGGTGAACAGTCGCAAATAACCTCGTAATTTTAAATCTCACGGAAAAATTAGTTGATAATTTCGTGACGACTACTCGTTTATAAGTAGTTCATTGTTCCCAAGTAAGGGTCTAATAATAGCAACAGTTACGTGAGATTTATATATCTAACCTGCTTCACTGTCGCTCGAATCACTGGAGCTCGAAGAAAGTGAACTACTGCTGGAATCACTATCGCTGCTACTACTGCTTGATGCTGACAATCGCGAAGGCCCACTAGCTCCTCCAGTTCCCACTACGTCAACTGATTTACTACTGTCCTCTGTAAAAACGCATTTCGAAACAATTTTGTTAGATTGTAATCAGAATAAATCACAGTTTAAAGCAATAAAAATCTACTTCATCGTGTAAGTATAAACATGTGTATAGGAGCTGAAATTTATATGCTATGTACCTTTCTTAGCAGTTTTCTTAACATTGCCTAACTGCCCTGTAACATCTTGTAACCTTTTTTCTAATTCTTGCTTTTTCTCCGCCATTTGTTCGTCCTTAGATTTACCACTAATTTTTTTATCTGTGAAAAATATTAAATCATCAAATATGTTAAAAATGTAATACTTCTCGTTTGCATGTGATATAAGTATATTAACGATTCATACTTCTTTTGTGAATATATCACAAATACTTTTTCACTTCTCTTAATATCAATATAATTTTTAATTGTTAAGATCTCATCAATGAAAAATAGAAAAACGTTAATTCAATTTCGGAATTTAACTTACGTGGCTTTTTTCTAAGACACGAAGCAACGTAGTTCTCTAGTTCCCTTAATGTAGACGGTTTTAACGTTTCAAAGTCAATTTCAATTTCATCTGGATTGGAATCCCTCAATGAAGGCTCTCGAGATTGTATTATGTGCACAACACGTCCTAATTTATCTCCTGTAATATGCAAAAGTAATGGATGAAATTTTTGTGCAAAAGATCATTATATATGGAACAAGTTTTACATTACATATTATTAACAATTACCAGGTAATTTATTGATATCCAAACTAAGTTGTCTCTTCTCATCGTAAGACATTGGTTTGGCGTTGTCCTCATCCTCTGAATCGAATGTGATTGGCGGTGGTTGACTACTCGCCTTCTTCTTCGTTCCAGCTGATCTACTATTTGCTTTCGGCCTCTTGTTAGCAGTGTTCGCCGTCGCCGCTTTCCCAGGTCCTCTTCCTTTTGTCTTTGGCTTCGCATTCGCCGCTGTTGGCAGATGATGACTCATGCCTCCTGTCGCATGAGTTTTATTAGGTCCTACTGCTATGGCAGGATGATGGAAATCACCACCCATACCACCAGGCATTTTCAAATCACCTGCCCCCATCGCAACGCTGGCTATGCTAGCACCAACACTATCAGAGACGCTTGGGATTCCACTACTAGGTTTCATAAGTTCTTTCATGGCACCAGTATGACTGGGGACAAGACTACCACTCTTATTGCTCATTGGCCTTGACTTTGACTTGTCAGGTTTCTTCTTTTTACTCTTCTTCTTGCCACTTTCTTCCACTAATTTCCTCATTTGTTCTTGCATTGCCTTCAACTAATATAACACAGTGTTTTTCTTATTCGTACCAAATTCATATGGCATTGAAATGTAGAGAGAAATTAAAACGTACCTCCTGTTGTAAAGCAACCAATTTTTGGGTCCGTTCCTCGTCCGAATCATCGCTTTCGGAAGAACTTTCAGACCCGGAACTACTGGCGCTACTACTACTACCTTTCATAGTTACCATACTTCCCATAGGTTCATCCGGAATTTTCGCATACCTAATTTATTAATATCGTTTAGAAATATTATATGAAAACTATCAGTAAGATGTATGTTCGATATTTGTAAAAACAAACCTCATTTCAAATACATCTTGAAGCTTCCTAGCCATTGCAACAACGTCATGGTCAGGAGGATTATACTTATAACAATTAGTAAATATAAGTCGCACGTCACTAGCGAACTCTTGTGCTGTTTTATATTCGCGATTATCCATTTTCGTCTGTAAAAAGAATTTAATTCAATCACATAAATTTCAGTACATGTGATTTAATATAACATACATTAACAGATAAAAAAGAAAATACCTTGACAGTACCAAGATCCATTGGTTTCTTAATAATGTCATGATAATCGTGAAGACCCAAAAGTTCTGCATCGACGGGTTTGTAAAAGGGCCATGCGTATCCCTACACATAATAGAATCCAAATTAGAAATGAAATTACAAATTATAATATGTTCTTCACAAGTTGATCTGTAAGATTCACGATAATTACCGAATGTTTTTTGGAGAACAACTCCTTCAAAATCTCATTACAAGATTTCAAAGCTTCTGAAAGTTTCTCTTTCGATTTGCCAGCGTTATGTTGAGGCTGTAAAACAACAGAGAAAGAATATTTTAAATATTCCTTTATGTACTTCCAAACATCAATAATTATGAAAAGAAATATTAATTTTTGAAAGCATCTTTAATGAAATTGAAATAAAGGACGTACACAAACTGAAGAAAAAAAAACAAAAATATATCTGTTCATATCATAAGTACATACATTTTCGTTATTCTTGGGTCGAAACATTTAATCGTACGCAATGATAAGACAGCACAAATGAATGAAAGGAATGTGAAGGAGTAGTAATAAATGTACCTGTTGGGCCATTGTCCCCATCAGGGGCATGTTAGCCTGGTGAAATGGCACTAAGCCGTCTTCCGCCTGCCTCGTTGGCTGAAACAGCCACGTTACGAACTCATTGTTAATGTATTAATGGATGATATGATCACAAGGTGCAAGGAACAAAATTACTTAAATTCGATTCTTTAGTGTATTGAAATGATCACTTAAGTACTTTCGAACGTTGAAGTGATATTAGACTTTGATCCTATGTAAAATAGGATCATCGAGAAATTGTTTTTAGACAGATAGATTGATGAAACTTGTTTATCACTTGGTTTAATGTGTACAGCAATGTGTTTTGACGAACGCTTTCAAGTACAAATGATTGAAAGATGAGGTTGCACGATTAATATGAAGAATACACAAAAAATAAGATTCGCACAGCACACAAATATTTTGAAAGAAATTTGAAGATATGTGAATAGGCAATGACAGGAGATAATTACCTTCTTTATTTGTCTGCCAGATTCTCGCCTTGTGGGTAGTTTGGCATTTTTAGGATCCAGTTTGTATAAAGGTTCGAAAGAGTTTGCAGTAGGAGTTGTAGTATCAGCCTTTCTCTTCACCCCCTTTTTAAGTTTTGCTGGTTGGGATGGAGGCATGACCGTAGGTGCAGTGGGTACTTGTGGAGGTGCAGGCACAGCAGTAGCTGCTTGCGGATCCATTGCTGGTTGTGCATGGTAACCGCTGGTTGGAGGGACCACTTGTTGAGGCAAAGAATTATGAGTGGCCATAGGAGTAACACCCATGGTCGATGGAGGAGCAATAGTAGTTGTGTTAGTGCTCCCAGGTACTGATGCGGGTGCTTGGGTGCCAAGAGGAGGCATGGGGATCACACCCGTTGTTCCAGCTGATGTAGCTGAAGGCGTCAAACTATTTGGTACACTGGAGGTAACCGCGGCTGCACCAGAGGAAGGTCGTCCTCTACCTGTACCTCCTGCACCTCCTGCTACACCACCTACTGGTGCACCAACTCTGGCAGCCTTTTTGCCTTTGGGTCCCTTTGGAACAGGGGGTTCCAGTTCTACCTCTTCTTTTGGCATTTGTGCAACCTGTTGTTAACATTTATTATGTATTGTCTTATATCCACAGCATACATATATTGAAACTAGATTGTTGAGGACGATCAATTTGACTTACTTACGATTTTATAACTATATATATGTAGAAAAACTTAAGCAATTTTCTTAAACATATGTTCGTTTTCAATAAAATTATGAAATGTATACAAATATTAATTTCTTCCCCTCCCCATCCCTTAGTTCCAAAAATCCATATGCACCATACCTATTTTGATAGATGCGAGTCAAATGGATTCATTAATAGTACTAGTTTCAATCTACTTGACCAAATGGTGCGAAAATATAGTCTAGTAGTACTATATTTCAATTTTGATGTTTCAGTCAAATTGACTTAGTTCAGACAAAGGTATATAATCAACGCCCAGCAATCTAGTGTTAAAGCTATCACAGCGTTTCAGGGAAATTAGTAACCTTTGTGAGAAATAATTTTTCGAGTGCTTGTGCCATGACTACAACATCTTCTCCAGGCTTGTTGTAAACATAACAGTTTGTGAACATCGTGTTGAAATCCTGGATACATTCCTTCCCGCTCCAATAATACGTATTTTCTAATCGCTTTTTTATTGTGCCCAAGTCCATTGGTTGTTTTATAATTTTGTGGTAGTCCTATTAAATTGACAAAAATGTTAAATTGCTTTTTAAGATTACATTCTCGCGTATCTTATAGAATAGTATAGAAGAAACGTATCCACATACTGGCAAATTGAGTTTTTTGGCATCTACAGGTTGCTGAAAAGGCCACGCAAATTGATGCTTCCATACTGGCTTGAGTACACCTTTTTGAAGAAATTGTAGTTGATTGGTAATACGCCCTGGGCGATTAGGTGGTGGCACAACAGGTGGTTGGACTACACCATTCACCGGTTCCACGGGTGGTTCATCACGTGGCGGTGGTTCCTTGGCAGGAGTTGCGGGTGTAGCCGATGTCTTACCAGGTGCACTCGTCTGCATTATCCAGTTTTCATTTATGTATTTCTTATCGAAGTAATAGTACTGCATTAGTTAATATTGACAACTACTGTTATTGTATAACATTAATTCAATAAATAAAAATAAATCTTCTGCTAAGCACAAATTCAGACCAACGCCTTCTACTTTTTGTATAGGATAAACATTTAGTAATCGTAATAAGAATAGAGTAATTTCGTGACTCATGCTTTATAATACTGTTTTATATATATGCTTTACGATTTGTTTTTATAAAAACCAGATACCATCATATTTTAAAAAATAATTTGTAAGAGGCTTATCAAGATTTAACACTCCGTGTTAGTAAAGAGGATAATTAATGTATTTTATGAAATGTTACTATAATGCATGTACAATTTTAGAAATATGTACATGTACATTGTATGAAAATCCATGCACCATAAACTTATATAACCCATTCATGCAACGAGCGAATTAGGCTGCTAAATATTTAAATTCCATAACCACAGACAAGCAATTTAGAATTTTTTTTAATAGAAGTCTAATTGAGAATATAATAAAAAGATGTGTAATGTATAAAATAATGTTTCCAACTGAAATATAATGGCAACTCTAAATTATTTCGTACAATCATGCAGTAAAACTCAAATACACCAAGAATAATTTAATGTAACAGAAAAACAGAAGTATTCTTTTCTTGTTGATATAGTGTAAAACAATAATTGTATATTGTATGAAGTGCCTTGTGAGTTACACAATTATATATTTAATGTTTCATAGCAGACAAGAATTAAACGTGTAGAGCAAAACTACTTTGCTTCATGAAAATAATACACAAGTATTGTCTATTAACTTATTTTATAGCTATTAATTTCTCTAATTTTTCACCGTTTGTATACAATTTTTTTACAAATATAGAAGCAAAATTACGGATTGCTCATAGTAACATTAGAGCTGCCATTTTCAATTTTAACCACATATATCCTAGTTGAAACAATAGTCAACAAGGAATCTCACCTTCGGTATATTACACAGCCTTTCTCGCTCCTCCACATCTAACTGTAATTCATACATACCATACAATCAACAACGCTCAGTTTCATTACATAAAGAAAAAATTATGCTGAATAAAATATTAGGACTAGGACATACACAGTAATATAGTTTGATTCAATTTATCATGATAGTGCATAATATGAACAGTAGACAGCAGATGTAAAGTACAGCATTAGGAGGACAGTTGTTGGTATTAGAACAACTACACTATATCTAGTTTAGAAAACGATTGAGTTTTAATTTCAGTAAAATGATGTCTCTATTTGATATACTTATGACTAAGGTACATAATGATTTTAATAGCAGTGAAATTGAATACTATAGAAATTCTACGCAAAATATAAAAAAAAGAGAATAGTATAACTTGTATTTTTTACCAAATATAGTAGAGAAAAGACTTAAATTGGAAAAAAAATCATTAATAACCAATAGGGTGAGATATCTCTCCATATGCTGTTTAATACACTGTGTTAACTACTGGGGGTTATACAAGTTATATGCAGCTTTTACATTTAGCTTTAGTAAATTAATAAGCAAGCTGCGTATTAAAATAATACGTTGTTAAATTGGTTTATTACTTACCGAATTATTTTGCGAGATATTGTCCACCTGCTGCATCTTGGCTTCGTCTCTGTAACAGAAAGAGATAAGTGTGTCAATAAGTTTCATGAATAAGGACAAAAAACGAATTAAGATATCATTCATCATCAAGTTTTTCGCACTGTGGGCTTGTAATATCTTAATTTTTAAAACTCACTTGTGTGTAACCTATTTTCATTATTGTAACATAAAGTCACAAAATACCACATTTTTTACTGCTTTTTCATAGTAACCATTTATATATTGCCTTCTCTCAAAATTTGTAGGTTTTATTACACGAGAGAGATGTCAAACTTCAACTGATACGATCAAACTTCACATTTCATGAAATAACTAGATGTATTTTATGATATAAGGCTCATCAAGTCCACGGTAATGAGCTTCACCTACCTTTCCGACATATATGGTACATAAATGCTATGCAGCAGGTAACTGCCTTACGTTGATGCTTGACGCTATGAGGCTTCATCAACAATTGAGATGGCAAGGATATATTCTGAATTGAGCATGGTAGCTCACTAATTGCTTGCCAAGATGATTGCGCTGCAACCAGGGAGATTGGTGCCGTGGAGGCATAACACTACTCAAGCCTACCAAATGGTAGTACTTTGAATGTCAGCCCTGTACACTGCTGTGAGACTCCGTACCTCCAGCCAAGACTCGCAACATTAGCAACATCTGGATAACATAACAACAGGACCCCGTATTGTAACAACCCCAAATTGTCTTATTGCTTTAGAGCAAGTTAAACATTGATTTATTCTCAAGTAATGTATCAAATTCAAGTAATATATAAAAATTCAAGTAATGTATAATATAAATTATCATGCATAACTGAATGTTGTAAGATACATGCTTGACATATAATTTTTTCTATTATGCTATACATAAACTGACTAATGTTGACGATAAACTGACAATGTACCGTAATATTGACGTTCAAATTGCTCTTTTAAACCTCGTTCGTTTATGAAATTGTTTTTATACAAATTATTATAACTGAGAGCTACAATTGATGAAACAACAACAATGTAAAAGAAGATGCATGTATCAAATCAAACAATATTCATTGATACCTAGATTGTTATACAAGGTATTCTTCATGAATAACAGGAAAAGGAACAAAGTTTTTGCATTATCCAGAAAAAATGTAATATAAGCAGCTAAACTATAATTTTATAGCCTTTTGTACAGCATGTTTGTACAGCACTCTAGAACTATTATTTTAATGTAAATAGCATGTAATAACCTTACCTGATTAAACGTTCATACATAAATAATTCGATAATTCACAGCGTTCCAACATTCTATTCCTTTGTAACAACTTTCAAACATAAAGCTAAATGAGGAAGAACAAAGGATTTCTTTCAACCAACTAACGAATGTATGTAAATAACATATCTGAATTGAAAAATGTTCAAGAAAAAAAAAACAGGGTTAATCAGAAACAGCATGTCCAAAATGAAATACTGTTGTTGTACAATGGTATCTGCAATTCTGTACAAGAATCACTTTGTATACCCTGTCGTTCAAAACCAGTGTAAGCCAAAATGGAAAGTTTGACAAAAGTAGCACAAATAACTGGTACACTGGTATAGAAACTGAGCTGACTATTTAAATACAAAATTGACAATGCACAGGAAAAAAACGATCTCGCGAACGACCATAAGATTTCGACCATGGGTAGCAAGAGCTGCTTCTACCGTGGTGAAGAGTAGCATTGCCAGAACAATCCATGCCGCGAAGACGTTCTACTCGTATAGTGGTCCGAATATCAAGGGCAGAGATAAGAGTGTTCGCAGGTCGAACAGGTGCTTGGATGGTTAAAAGTCATCAAAGTAAGAAAGGAGAAAAGTGAGATCCACGAGACGACAGGAGTGAAATAAACGCGGTAGATGGTAGATGCAGGAGTGGAAAGAGCAAGAGAAGGAGGACAAGTAGGAGAGGATGGCGAGGGGAAGGGTAACAGACCCGCGCCCAGCCGATGCACCCAGCCGACGCACAACAAACACGAGCAAGCCGCCGTGTGAGAATCTAGCCGAGCGCTCGACTGGGGCCGAAATTGCAACGTTTCTCACATCGGACAATTGTAGCGCGCGGAATACTCGAGCCGTCTTTTTGGTCACTCGATTTGGCGTGGGTTTCAACATGGCGGTATGGCCGCTCGGGAAAGAAAGCTCTCAAGGGCCCGCCGCTACAGCCGCCACTTACGCACCACCACGGCACACACCACGCGTTATACTCATCATCAACGGATCCAGAAACTTCAGGATTACTTATAATCACTTACCTGATCAATGGAAGTCCACTTTCCACGGGAATTCTTTAGTAAAACACTACCACTACGTCTTGGACACTCGAACTACACTTTCTCCCTGCTCGCTAGTTTGGTTGGTCGGTGTTATGGCCGCCGCCGAGTGTGCCCCACCGTATCACTCACTCACTCTCACTCGTGCGAGCGCGAGCGCTCGGTTCGCATACGCGACGAACGCGGACGCGGCCCGACCAACTTAGTTCCACACTTACGAATGCGGACGTCGATCTCTCGCACTAATATCGTATCAGTGCCCCATACCGAGCTCCACCGACATTTTCCTGGAGTCTCGTACAATCGGATGGCTCTCCGTACCCATGACGATCTCGGATCTAGAAACTAACGATCGCAGCACCAACAATGGCTACGCATTCTTCCGCGACGTACCGAATGGTCCTGTTCCGTTGTTCCTCGAACACGACCTGCCTACCCACTCCCCTCTCTCCTCTGCCATACCGAATTTTACCGAACGAACCCGAACGTAAACGCGCCAATTTTAACAAATTTTTAATAAATATTCTAAAACCTCATTGTATTTGAAATATATTTGAAAAATCTCCCTTCTTAAAAAATACTATTAATAAAACAAAATTTGACTACTTAAACAATTTTATGCCTCAGGTTTGTAAATTGTGAAACATTAAAAAACTGGCCGTTATATCATGTATACAATCTCTAGGGATAATCGGGAATTAAAGGTTAATTTTGAAAACTAATAATTTTATTGATATATGAAAATTTGTAATTTAGGGGTACTGGACTGTAGAAGCAAATAAAGTAGGTTACATTAATCAAAGTTCTTTATTTATAAATTAACTTTTACATATTATTAATCAATCCAAAAATTAATGGTTAATTTCCATCGTTCCATGTCCACCCATAATGCATTATTATATCATTCAGATAATGATTTCCAAATTATGGAGAGTAACAAATTATGATAATAGAAAACAAAATAAGTTTCATTAATATAAATAATAACTAATTTCTTATTTGAAATATAATGTTAAAATTTATTAATGACCGCGCAAGCCGCGGCCCAATTCCACGATTCTATGTGTAACTATTGCAATGCATTTTGGGATACGCGCAAAATCTATAACTACATTCTGCTTTTATCGGTTCCTCTTCAATAATTAGACGTTTACTGTAAACAACTAAATAATTAAAAACTTAATTACCATGTGGTAAATTTTGAATGCAACATAAATGATATTTTGTCATGACGTATTCATCGTCGTCATCACGTAGCAAGTTCCGTTATATATCCAAAATGGCGAAACGTGAACAATTGACCTCCGTTTCATCCTAACATGTATTTTACAATTAAAATATAATCATCGTCCTCAGAAATACTGCAATTTGCTCGTATATACGACATGTAACGTAATTAGATGGTCTGCTCGATGCATAAAATTCTGTCAATATTCTGAAGTCAATGTTAACGTATCGACAAGCTGTAAACTCGTGGCATTAACTACGATAGTCAATTTGACAATTATATGTTTTATCACACAATATCAACTATAGAACTGAAAGAACACAGGATAAAAAAATGTAATAACAATTTGAATTCAAATTCGTGGAAATTTGACATTATAAACATTGACACAAGCGACAATGGCACTAAACCACAAAATGGCGTCTCATGTACGAATACTGTCACTTTTCGACATATTATGTTTGTAGTACACGTCACTTCAAATGGAGATATTGAGGCACAATAAACGGCAGTCCTCAACGTTCAAAAACCAATATAATATAATCCGCATCTTAAGTTTTTACGAGAAGGAAAGAAGTGTTGCAAATACTTAACATTAACAACCATTTTTGCTTTGATGACGTAATGAAATACGAAAGTCAAAAAAGAAACTAGGCATTTAGGGCTCGATGTCCACGCGCAAGTTAACATCCTTCCGGTCGTCGTAAGTTTATCGCGTTCTGAATAACGATTGGTGCACGTCTTTACAATTTTTACTATACGAGTCATGAGCCAATCGTTTGAAAACCAATATCGATGAGTCATTCTGTTTAGGACTTATCACTAAGAATTGCGCAACTCACTATACTTTTCTAAATATACAGAGTGTCCCACGTAACACTTTTCACGATTTTCCAAGTATTTGTAATAATTTGACAAAAAAATATTTTAAACAAGAGTTTATTAGTTTAAGAAGTACCAAAACTACTGAACGATGAAATAAAAAAGGGTTCGAAAAAACATTTTGTTTTTAGTATTGTCCAGGTCACCTTCATTTTTTAAATAGCGCTTTGTATTTTTGATTTAACAGTAATACAGCCCATCAATGCAAACTCAAGGACCTAGTATATTATGACTTTCTGATGACCTTGGTGATAAGAAAATAAACATTTCAACAAAACATGGTAGATTGCTTCAATGAGTGACAATAGCTTGTGCTTATTGTTAAAACTCGAAATTCATCTTCTAACAGTCGACAATTCACAACAAAGAAAAAAAATGAATAATAAAAACGAATAAATTTTTGTTTAAAGTATTTTTTTATCAGATTATTGCAAGTACTTGGAAAATCTTAAAAAGTGTTACGTGGTACACCCTGTATATATGATGAAGTAAAAATGTAAATTGAAACATGTGTAATTCAATATAACTAGCACTAATAATTGGATAAAATCAATTTTCACGTAGCAACATTTTTATTGTGATTGTTCAGTTTGTAAAAGTGAGAAAGAAAATTGTTGTAAAAATAAATAGAAAGGGCTTAGAAATTAAATATACATTTATGTCAATTTGTTATTTACACTATACCCCAAACTTCTTCAAATGCAGTACATAATTTGCTGCATGTTAATGCACCAGACAATGGATAATTGCTTATAGATATAGTATCTTCTATATAATCAGGTTTTACCTGTAATGTAACAATTATATATATTTTAATAGAACACATAAGTTTATAACTGGCAATATCATATGCGTAATTGTTAACAAAATTTACCTGCCCATGTGCCATTGCACCTATAACGATGGCAATTGGTTCATCTGTAGGAACCAGTTCTTTTGGATTTTTTACTTTGTTTGCACTAAATGACAATGCAATTTTTTGACATCCTACAGGTAAATGATCAGTAACTGGATTTTTAATAACTTTTAATAATTTCATTGGTCCATCCGATGCACGAACACTAAATTTATGTAGTAATTGCACTATAAAATATAAATATTTTACATTACAAGACATTAAAAATAGAAAACAATGTTATACGATGTTGTACAACGTATTTACAATGTTGTATATTGTAAGAGAAATAAAAATTTTGTAGTTAATGTAGCTTTACCCATAAGACCAGCGAAGCGTTTGAATGTTCTTGGTATCCTGGTTTGTGGATTTACTTCTATCAGTACGTTCTTTTCTGTATGTACATATACTTGTAAGAGACCAGCTCTATTTAATGGACTGTCCATTAACATCAGTAAACATTGATGAGTAATATCTGGTCTACATGAACCTGGATCTCGATCATTTTTTTTCAAAATGCTACTGTGGTCATCACAATTCAATAGTTCAAAATTATTTCCAACCTAAAAAAAATAACGATTTTGGAATCAAATTTTTTGCTATAACTTTACATGTATATATTTGCTATAACTAATATTATCATGTATCTTATACAATTAATGAATATCCAATTTAATACTTGTTTACTAATAACTCGTGCAATACAAAACTGGCATGGAAAATACTAACCTTAACAGATTCCAATTGAGCTTTTTCTAAAATAACGATCAAACGTTTTTCTTGATTTTTGATGTGAGCAACGTGAAGATGTTTGGGTGCTAGGTCATATTCAAAATCATCTTTTCCTTTACGATATTTGCGTTTTTGACCCATTTCTTATATATTTAACATGCACTCCACGCTTCAATTAAAAGATTTTTAAGGGGATAACTTCACCGTCTAACTTCACGTCTAACTTCACATAATAACTGAGCACAGCAGATGTCATACACTTATTATTTGAGAACCACTTGCAATTAGAACCACTACCGCAGAGTATATGATAACAAATAATCAGCAGAAATAATTATTAGCAATTGTTACTCAGGTCACTCATCTCTGAATGATTACAAGTATGATATTTTCAGTATAGTATAACACTGAGATAGATAATTAGGAAGCTTATTTTAATGATAAAAATTAATTATAAAGTAAGTACTCACTACATAGATTATTTTAAAGCAATTGTTTCTCTAATATTTATTGCAGTATATATATATATATATATATATATATATCTCTCTTAAAAATATATAACCAAATACAATTTTTTATAATTATAAAAATGATATTTATAATTATGGAAGTAATAGTACTACAACAAAAGTGCCAGAAATCTCATTATTAGATGTACAATGATTATGACATATTTTTACAAAAATAATTGATTTTAAAATAGCAAGAATAGAGATATTGATTTACTGATATTACATATGCTGATTAAAATGACTTAATAATAAAGATAAAGTTAAGAAAGATGATGATTATGATGATTGTAATATTATAATTTATAATTATAATATATATTCATAATGACAATGACAATTATTAAGAAATAATGAGAGTGATGATAAAAATTATTGTACACTATTTCTACAATTCTAACAATACTTTGTTAGTAGATATGAGTTAATCCATAGTTTTTATAAATTCAATTGCAGAACAGAACTGAGTCCACCAATATTGTTCTTCTCCTCCTAATCTGTTACCATAAAAACTATCCACATATTGAATAGTTGAAAGCAAGGATGGTGGATTTGTCTGAAAATATAATTAAAATGAACTCCACTGTAATGGAAATTGATATGAACATATAGCACATATAGAAAAAAATAATTGGATTAGTTACTTTAATGATAACGTAGACTAATACGGGGATCATGTCATCAGCTGCAGGAACTCCTCTTTCTGTTGCCATAGAAAGTAAGTTCATAATGGTAGTAGCACAACGAAAGACACATTGCAGTTTATCTCTAGGCGTTTTATAGGCTGATATCACAGCTAATTCCGCTTGGGCCCAGGGCCAGGGACATTCATAATGATAAATTTTAGGAATTCGTAAATCTTTGTGATTTGGTGTTATGACTTGGGCCAGTTTTTTAATATGATCGTGCAGTAATTGGTCCCTGTAAACGTCACCATCTCCATTTGGATAAAGAGCATTATGATAAACACGAGCCATCACGGTTCTTTCCACTACAACTCTTGCCAAGTTTAGCTGATTCTCGCTTGCACCTGCATTCATCATACAAATAATTTTATCATCACTGATTCATGTGAATAGTTGATTGGTCGTAAATTAATTAACGTCCACTTACATTGCCAAATCGGATCGCTATCCATTTTAGCATAAACTTTGCTTAAGAAATTGTCGACTAAATCTTGTTTTTCATCAGCTAATGTCAATTTTTTAAATTCATCGCAGAAACGCAAAAGAAGTGACTCTTTTTTTTCCAAAAATACTTTTACGCAAACAGAAACAAGATGATTGTTGACAGTATCACGATCGGATTTGACTCTAATGCATAATCTGTAATCATACAAAGTTGTCACAGCTCTAGTAAGTATTGCCTTAAAAGCAACAATAACAATTCTTCTTTCTTATTTTACCTATCCAGATGAGCTAATGTGGAAAGTAGTCCTTGCCGACATCGTATCAAGTACGCAATATACGGTGAACGTTTTTTATAATCTTCACGTAATGATTTAAACAATTTTCTACACCCATCGTCATTAAATAATCGAACGCAGCGCAACGTTTCGTGTAAATGTGCTATTAATGCTCTATCTTGTAAATTTATAGCTTCTGCCAATTGTAATTGAAGGAAAGCAACTAATTCATTTTCTTTTTGTAACCAGTAATTCCGCTGCAAGCAATAAATTAAATCTTTTCAGCAGAACCCGGTAGATTTCAGACTTTTATAGTACTATTTCACACGATTATATCGTATTACACTACCTCTGATGTAGCGTTCCAAGGAACATGCTGAAGATCAGCAGTACTGAGTACCATTCGCAATTTCCTTTTAGCATCTGAAAATGCATATGAAAGCTCTACGTTATTCGGATCTATAAAAAGCCTTTCGTCCTCGGTTGAATCTTTCATGCGAGATTGATTGCTTTCTATGGATGCTGTGTCACTTGCTGCACTTGGCTTCCTCCTATATTTAGCTAAAATGTCTTCCGTGCTATCTAGAAAGATTTAAACCATTCTCCTTACTTACTCACATTCTTTGATACTTCTTACATAATCTATCCTCACAACATTAGAAGAAATACTATTTACCACCGTTCATACTGTTAGTTGATGTCATGTCCTCCGACATTATTCTACGTGATCTATGCCGGCTTACGTTAATACCATCGCTAATGGTGTCTCGATCATAACATCTACCGATATCTTCAGTACCACGAACTGTTCTGCGTCGACTTCTTAAAGACATTTTTAATTTGCCAAAGAAGCCTCTTTTATTTTTCTGATCATCGTCCAACAATTCCTTGTCTCCACGTTCTGCGGTCATATCGAAGCTGATACTTTTAGGTATAGCTCCACTTGAAGCTGTCGGTTTCGGACTATCATTCGTGACATCACAGTTATCATTTTCCAAAGAAATACGCGGCGTTTCTGAATTTGAATTTTTTAATCGCGTTTCAGAACCCGAACTACTACTGGACGCTAAACTGCCAGTACTTAATCCAACAGCACCATCGTGACCGTTGTCATTAATGTTTCCATCAATTGTATCAATTAAGCCACTTTGTATTTCCTGTGGATATCATTTGGAATTATGAACACTAATAGCAACGATTATTTAGGGAAACAAACCTCAGATTTCGGAACATTGTGTGATTTCTCTGTGTTCATCAAAGTAGAGGGTGAGATGTGGTTAGCTAATAACAAAGCTGGTGCAACAGCTTCTGCGGCAATAGCATTATGATGAGGTGTATTATGTTGCATCTCATCTTTAGCATCATCAATATGTAACTTGTCCATCATCTCGACCATACTCTCGCATGTTGTTTTCCCGTAATCTATAGAACCACCCCCAATATTGTTGGCATTTTTATCAACATACTCTGTCATGGTAGTTGGATAATTCGATCTGCTTTGTTCGACCATATCTGAAATGGATGTTGGGGATGTTGTCGGTGAAAGAGAAATGCTTGTAGGAAGTTGCGCGTTTTCTTGATAATTCGTTGTAGACATACATTCAGTCGAAGTAACGCTTTCTGGAGATTAATAATATAACAAAGAAAATTAACAAATTGAATGAACTTGAATAAACAAAAGACTTTTAATTATACTTACGAGCAGTAGATTGCGACAATGTCTTTTCATTGGTATCAGCTTCGCTACAACCCTCCACTTCAATTTCAAACCTTGCAGTGTCATCAGATCTAAATCAAAACAAATAAATATACGACAAATAATTGCAGTTCCATTTCCTGTTTCTTGTCTGTGTACGAATACATAGCAGACGATTTATTTTCTTCCTCTTGTCTGCGCAACATACCTTGCAACGCTAGCAGTATCATCTGTGTCAACTTCTGTTAATCTCTCTGAATCGCTAGCCAGTACATCAGTACTCCAAGCTTCAGATGCAGTTTCACTTACATCTAACATTGCTTGTGGCATTGATTCCGAAGTCGTTGATAAAGCTGACGAAATTTGCTCGGTAGAAGGAGGATATAAAGGTTTTTCTTGTTGCTCAACTATTTCACTATCAGAAGCCAAAACATCCGTTGACCAAGTATCAGATACCATGGAAACAGTTTCGTCTCCTGAAAATATATGTACAAATTCGAAACGTGATATTCTAATCATCCTATTCCATATATTCCATACCTTCGATTAGCTTCTTTATTTCGAATTTGCAAAATTTATCATCTATCTCGGATTGACTTTGTTTCGTCGGTATAGTCGATGATGGTAGGCCCAGTTGCCGTGTTTCGCCTGTTCGCCCTTCTTCACCTTCTGTCATCTGAGAAGATGGTGTATCGCGACCTGTAGATTCAGAATTCGAAATTACTCCAGCAAATCTCACTTATGTCATATTTTCAAGTTCATTTAACAAAACCTGATATGTTTGGCGTTCCACGACCTGATACACTGGCTGACACCATATCTGAAAGATTATCGTTCTGATCTTCTGTTTCTAGTTCGAATGAAGACGCGACACTATGATTTGAAGCAGCTTCTGATACAGCCTCCAAATTATCCGAAGTATTGCCATTAAATCCTTCGAATAGAACTAATGAAACATAATTGTTAATGCATACTTATCTTCCATAAGAAATGAAGTTTATTATTTATTTAGTACCTTCATCATGAGACAATGAAAATCGAGTTTTTTTCTCTTGACTTTCTATGCGTTCAACACTACAACTTTCCTGTCCATCGTGGATATTGGCTATATCATCTGATTCAAGAGTCAAAGTAATTGGTCTATCTTCTAAATTAGAGCCAAGTTCGGTGCACAAGACCTATCATATTAAATAACATGTGTATTTATATAAATTACCTATTAATATATTAAATTGGTAATTAGGAAAAGAAATACATACTTTCTGTTCACTGAGTAGCCCAACAAATTCTCCACTACTTGGTCCGAATGGGATAACAAGAACATCTTGAGGATTTTTATCAACAGATTCCTCTTCGGGAGTCGAAGTACCATTCAGCTCATCTCCTCCGTCGTTAGTCGTATTACAAGAGTATGAAGATGACGGTGACATTCGTACTCCTCGATTCTTGCCTATGGAACAATTGCATATATTCCAATTTTCACTAGTTTATCTTATATTTTATGAATTCTGTTAGTTGTATCTATGCACCTACATGCATATAGAAACTCAATTTTAGTACTCTACCTTTTCCTAGAAGACCTCCCTTTTTATTGGTAGCCTCGACGGAATGATTGTTAGCCAATTTATTTGCGAATAAAGAACCAGAAGGTAATTGAGAGAGCAAATTGACAAGTTGTTTCGCATCAAACGCAGCATTTTCTGCCGCGGTTGCAGTAGCTATAGTTTGCAAAAATGTAATCAATGTATTCAACTCTGTCTCAGTGAATAACGCAGCAGAACGCGAAAGACCTCGAAGTTTATTATTATCGATACTGATATTAGGTTCATCTTCGAGTTCTTCTGCCGCACCATCTACCATCGTATCTATTATAGAAGAAATTGAATCCTTGTCGAATTTCTTGTAGAGATCGAACGTCTTACTGTCAACGGTTTGGTATTTCATTAACGAGAGCATTTGCAGAATTTGTCCAACTTGCATTAGATTAAATCTGGCAACATAGCTAATAGGCGCATCGGTGATACCATACGGTTCCGGATTTACGATCGCAGGACATATAAAATATGTAAAAACCAAATCGGTACACATCGCATGTACTTCTTTTGAGTCAACATTCCCATTTTTTCCCAAAAGTCCTGCCATTTGTCTAACCAGCCAGCATATGCTACTTGGAAAACAATGCATGTTTTCTCTTATACTGATTATAAATCTTTGTGTAATATTAAACAGAGAGTTAACCGTCCAAAGTCTGTAACGTTGTAATTTAGTTTCGTACTCGGTAGTACCCTCTTTGCCGAATTTCTTCAACCTCTCTGCCGCAGGAAACCTTATGGGTGCTTTTTCTGGATCAATGTCGAGAAACATTTCATCTTCCATCAATAATTGTACAATCGGATTATGCAAAGCAGCAGTCAAAAAGAACTTGGCCGAAAACAGACTTTCGTGAAAGATCGAATAGAGCCTAGAGAAAGCACAAGTGCCATGCCTGAGTAACCTTCTAGGATTATCAGACGGTACAATCTGTAGCAGCATGAGATGCCTCAACAACTTCAATACCAAAATCTTGTCTTCTGGTAGCAAACAACTGCCATATAAACCAGCTGCTAATAACTGAACTATAGTCTGCACCAAGTCTGGCAGTAACTTATCCCCCTCAACTAAACACAGCGCAATCAATTTTGGAGAATTTCTAAAAGCGCCTAAAAATTCCCCATAAGATAGACATGCCTGATAATTTAAATATTTGTACATATCCACAAAATTTGGACTTTCCAATATATTTGCTCTTTGACAACATGATGCTGGTGTACAATATGGTTTAGACATTATCAATTGATTCAGGTTAACCCTTTGCTGGGCTGTAATCCATGCTTGTTGAGCCAAATTCGATGATGCATATAATACCTGGAGAAATTAAAAAAATGCTTATTACTACTATGTTTATTATATATGTTTAAGTTTAACCAATTTAATTTTTCATACCTTCTTATTAAGTATTTGTAAATTTTGTTGTTCTGAATTAACAAACAGACGTTCTTGACGCAAATGGTTTGCCAATTCGATGATATCCCATTGTAGAGTTCCTAATGATTCTGTATTGTTTGTTGACGACATAACTAAGCATACCCACGGGGTACAATGAATACAATTGAATAATTATTAAATTCCACTTTTCTTACAGCCCTATTAACAGTTAATAATGTATTAAGTATTCTTAAACACTTCATACATGATACGATGTATCAAAACTTTACACTGCTCTCGATTTAATACAATGATCGTATATACCTATATAAAATATTGTTTTTTATTCAAAAATGCGATGACTTCAACGTTTTTATCCAATACAGATATTTCTAAAACCAAAAGTTAAACATTGCTTAGAGAATTCCAGATTTTTATAATTATTCTTCTTATCTCAATGTAATATTCGTACCGACGCACAGTCATTTTCCACCTTAGGTTAGAATTTTCAACGACAAATGGCTGTAGCTTGTAGTTCGTAGTTGTGTTTTAAATCGAAAACATTCTTGACTCGATTATTCGATTACTCGATACAAGTAACAAATGTTTCATTTGACGTCTTTTATGCATCTAAAATTAAGTAAAAATTCTATATTTAAAAAATATTTTTTATTGCACTCAACTGAATTTCTAGTTTAATTCTTTAGAAATAAACAAGAAAACATATATATTTATCTTTATTTTATATCAGCCAGTTTAATCATTATTACATGTGTGACGTGCATTTGCCTGTGTATGATATATAAATGAAACACGCCCTATGTAATTTACGTAGTTAAAATACGTACATACATATGTGTATAATTGTATAATTGTATATACACAAACTTGTTTAAGGCACACGTACTTACACACTATTATACACATTTAATAAAGTTCGCCGTGATACGGATACTCACCTACGTGATACATCGTATATCACACATATGTGCGCTGGTGTCTGTGTTGATATATACTTATAGACATGTTAGGGCTGGATTTTCAGAGCCAAAATCTAAATTTTATTATGCTGATTGTCTATGGAACAGATAACCGCACTACGCATTTGCATTAGGGATAGTAAAGTCAAGATCGCCGGTGAAGTTTTGATATTACTTTGTTGTCATATACGATTGTAGAATTAAGACCACAAGCGATTTTCAGGTAGGATTGATATAATCTTTATAAATTTGCGACGACGTGAATATTATGATATACATATTTATCAAATAAAGTAATATTTTTTATTTGTATATAGTTGTATGTATACATTCATAATTATTTACATACATATTGAACTTCTTTGTTATTCACGTCGATGCACTTACCTTTTCCATAAATGATGTTAGTGAGAAACATTTTGTGAATATTTTATTGATCTCTATCCAATTAAAGATAAGAATAAGTGTCTGATAATAGTAGTATATTACAAATTTGTTTTGAGAATTTATGTTCTAATATAACTCAAAAGTCAAGAAAATAAGAAATCAGAACATTTACAGTGAGGTGTATAAAGGATAATTACATATAAGATTTTTATCTTGTTTATAATTTTGTTTATTTTTGTTTTTTTTTTTAAGTTTATAAATATGTTATAGAAACAATGCAGTTGCAATAAGGTTCTAAAGCTAGATACAAAAAAGTCAAGGAAAGGAAAATAAATACAACTTGAGTATAAACAGTCAAGATGGTTGTTGGACCAGATTTACCAGAAATACCACAGTCATTGAAAAGTATACAACATTATTTGAAGATAGCATCAACACATGATCAACGAGACCCAGTTGTTAGTTATTGGTGTAGGTATTTATTTATTCTCTACCCTCTTCAATAGAAGCATAATTTGGAACTATAAATTCTTTCTTTAGGCCGACTATATGCTCTACAAACAGGATTGAAATTATCAACTAAAACACCAAAAGAAACAAACTTTTTAATGAAATTAATGGATTGGTTAGAAACAACAAAAAAAGAATTACATGATAACGAAGCTATTACTAATGATGTAGCTGCCCAGGCACACCTAGAAAACTGGGCATTGAAACTTTTTCTTCATGCTGATAAAAATGATAGAAATGCTAATTTTGGGAAGAATGTAATACAAAGTTTTTTTACTGCTGGGATTCTTTATGATGTATTGACAGTGTTTGGTGAACTGAGTGATGAAGCTATACAAAACAGAAAATATGCTAAATGGAAAGCAACATATATTCATAACTGTTTAAAGAACAATGAAACACCTATACCAGGCCCCGTAGAAGAGGGTAACGAGAATGCTTTGAGTAAAAATACAGAAGAAGGTAACGATTACATGGTTCTGTATATATAAGTATTCAGTACACATTCTAACATTCGAGAAATATATGCAATTATTTCTTTTATGACAAACATGCATAATTATGTGTTAATATAGCATTTATATTTCTGTTCTAGACTCAAATGATACTTTCACAACAACAGGAGAAGAAAAAAAAGAAGAAACATCACATTCAGATGATTTAGTTGACACTAATCCAATCAGCCCAGAGCATAGCGACAACAATAAAGGAAACATCGCACAATGGTCTTCTGGAAGTCAAGATAGCAGTATGATTACAAAAACAGAAGGTATGTTAAAGGAAAATAAATCATTTGTACGTAAATTGATAGCATTAGAAGTACACTTTCAATATTAAATACAGATGGGCTCGAGTTATCAGTGGAACAGATAGGCAAAGCGCAAAAATTTATTAAATGGGCTGGAAGCGCTTTAAATTATGATGATGTACCTACTGCTGTGTCGAATCTTCAAAAAGCGTTGCATCTTCTAACGACTGGTCAGGAACCTGCATGATTGAAATTATGGGTAAAGATATTAAGTCAATGAATTAGCCTGTCGCCTTCAACAAACAAACTAACAATAAGCTTCATATTGAACAATTGATTTCAGTTTATAAGCACGAATGTAAATATTAAGATTTATGTAGCTTAAGCAACGCAAAAGTAGAAACAATAAGTTATTTATTTGAATTGTTCAGATTATTACAGCCATGCTGAATGTTACTGATATTTTTGAGATATAAAGTTGTTCAACATATGTATAAAACAGTGTCAATACATAAATTCGTTATTACCGTAGTAATTATACAGTTGTTTCAAAATACATACACATATGTGTGATGATACGTTTAATATCCTGAAAGAAGCTGTTTACTTGTTACATAATTAAACAAAAGATTTTATTTTGTTTTTGCACAAAAAGAAATAACACATAAAGTTTATGTTGGATTGATATGAAATTAATGAATGGGAGGAATTAAGAAACATCGTGTATGATACAAAAACTTGTTCGTTAGTGAAAGTAGTTGGTATAACAAGTGATTTTTATTCTCTCCTTTGTACGCTCAAGGTATTCCACATCATTTTTTCATATTAAAAATTCGAATGAACGAACTGAATATTTTCGGTTCATAAAAGTTCGTGAAATATTGCATTTGATCGATACGATAATAATTTGCAATATGCATTACAGTACATACACATGAGCATCAGCGCGCGTTTCACTCTCACTCTCATTTATCGTGTAACTCGTTCGTACATTAGTTTACTATCGTAAAAATTCATAATATACAATTATCAGCGAACGTTACACGTTGTCTTTTTTTCTTCAGATATTTTAATTCTTCTTTAAATAAAAAACAAATCATGATTATTGTTATATGCTACAGCTTCGAGATTACGTCGCTGATGTAATTGATCTATGTAATTTCCAATTCATATTTTCATTTGATTCTCAAAATCCTATATGCCTGTGCGAGAAATTAAAGAAGCAACAAACAAGTACAGACAATAGCAATGCGAAGAAATCACGCGTGTACACATTTTATGAAAGAAGGATGTTCTCACTATATTATTTAAAGACATGTATATACATCTTAACACGATATTGAGGAGAACACATTAATTCGAATGGCAGTTAATATCTTGTGCTTGAGCTAGTATTTTATGATTCTGTGATTAAATTAATATAATACTAACTAACGATTTAATTTTGAAATTTCTGAAGCTATAAAGATATGGAATTTTTGTTATAAAATTGAAATTCAGTTCAATTAAAGTAATAACTGTCTACAATAAGCTACAGAATTGAAAAAATGAAGAAAAGAGAAAAAAACACATTATGCTTGTTGCAAGTAATAATGGAAATAATAAATGTACATCTGTCAAAGTAAGAAATTGAGGATCAAATAAATGAACTGTCTGTCCAATGCATAGAAACTTATTTGAATATGATAAAACTGATGATCCAAGAACAACATAATTATGCATAAAAATTTCGAATTTAATCTTGTTTCTTGCTTTTATCATCTACGCCATTTGCTGTTACCGGTTGTGCGTCCTCTCGCCTGAGTTGCCAATCTATTACTAATCGACCTGTCAGCATAAAGAAGAACACCTAAAAAAAGATAATAATAATAAAGTCAAATTTTCATTTTTAGCGCTTTGTCAATTTTTTATAAACATTTGCTTTATTTTACCAATGCTGGCGCAATCCTCTCGAACTTATCGTTCACCATATAGTGAGAATACACAGCCATTAACATCAATAATAGTAACACCGCATTCGATAAATTTTTTATCTTATCTGTAAACATAGGAATATAACAGAAATATTTGTTTAGTTCTAAAATAAAATATTCGCGACGATAAATAACTAAATTAAAATATAAGTACCTAATGATAGCACAGTTAACTATGTGTATAAAAAAAAAGGAATGTAAAGAAATGTTTGATATGCAATAAAAAAATGCTTCCTTACGACTTGGAATTATCGCCATTGCGAGCCCACAAATAATCTCAAGTGATCCAACAACTCTCCTATACCATTTACTCGGTACTTTGAAATCCAGCGTACCGGACAGAGGAAATACTTTTGCATATTTCACATACTCTTTCCTCTGTGAACATAGTGATACAATTGACTAATGAAACGGCAGGTGAAACAGAGGTAGAAGGTGACAGATAAAATGATAGAAGAGCGGGACGAATAAAATGTTCATAGAAAGAAAATTGCTACAATTCCTGCATTGTGTGCGCGTGTGGTAAACATCGTACGCTGGCACTTGTGGCAATATGTATTTGGCGCGTCACCAAACGGTTGGTTGATAGTTTACTATAACTTAGAAAATTGGGTAACTGCGAAAGACGAAAATAATCTTGTCCCGAGATGCATCGAAGTAAGGGAATTGAATTCAATTTTCATCGTGTTTCAGGGAAATTTGAGAAATACTAAAACGATCGATAACATGTCTCCTATCATTTTTTAAAAGAAATATCGATATTTTTTAATTATATATAACGAATTTATACTTTACATAATAATTCAATTACTTCAATGAAATTTTAAAAATCGAGATTCACAATATTTATCGCATATTGTATCGTATTGTATTGAATACTAATTGTATGAAGCATATCAGATATGTTCTCTACATACATTACAAAGTATAAAAAAGTTTTTTTCCGATCATTAATTGAATGAAAAGAAAGAAAAAAGTAATTTTCGTACATACAGTATGTTAGAAGCGCAATGTATATAAACACGTGTATGGCAATATCTTTGTTTATATTTTATTTGATAGATAGGGACTATACAAATTGAATAGTTTATTTGTACACTTTTAAACATTTCTCTCCAAATAATCATAAACGGAAGTGCCTTCAATTTTTATGGAAGAACGTAAAAGAAGTAAGTAAACGGTAGATGGAAAAGAAAGAATGACTGACAGATTGTCATAACAAGGTAAAACTAAACATGCGTTATATCGACCACGCGAAGTCTATAAACAGTACAGCGGACAAGGTGAAAATAAATTTGTTGTAATTAGTGAAAAAAAAGAGAAAATAATAGAGAAATATTAAAATTCGGTCGAAAATCAATAGTTCGAAGAACGAAGATTAATATCGAAGAAAGGTGAAAATCTCTCTCAAATGCTAACTGCTCAGTAGGGTAAGTTACGTTACATAATTGTATGTCGAGTGCTCACCAAGTCCTTGTGAAGATCCTTACTAATATGAGAAGTCAGCTTCATAGTACCGACGAAAACGAAGAATATTCCAAGGAGAACTGAGAGAGACTTTAGCACGATCGAACCCATGGTTCGACAACTTGCGACACGAACGCGGTAGACGTAGAGAAGAATCGATTCAGAATCTAGACTGGGCGAATCACTCGTAGGCACAAATTCGTTACGCGCGGCTAGTGTTCATTTAACACACTATCCCCTTTTTCATTACTTTCTTTTATCCACCGTTTCTTCTTTCTTATTTACCCTTGTCTCTAACTATACATGTTTATCGATTTCGGAAACATATTCTTGAAAACGTTTCGACAATTATTTGAGTGTTGCTTACTTAGACACAACTATGTGTACACAATATATCAATGTTCATACTTGTTCTTTTCTCTCTTTCGGTACTGCTCGGCCTATTCCGACTGCGACAGCGCAGAGCGTCCGCGGCGCTGGGACGCCGTGCGTCGCGGTGCGTCGCGACGCATCATCTTGCGCTTACCCCAAGCTACAACGTAATTGGGGATAGATTTTCTAGAGACACGTCACGTGAATCGTCGTTGTTATAGACTATTTACCGACTGCTCCTATCCTCACCTATCCTGATGCCGGTGTTTAACCCTCTGTTTGTTTACCATTATTAATTGCAAATCGTGCCAAGTATTGTATAATATAATGTACACATATAATTACGCAGTATGTCGCTTCTAGTCACACAAATTATAAATGTCTAATAAAAATAAACATTTAAGTGATTTCTGATTTAAGAAAGTAACAACATTTTTTAACATAATAATTCATAACTTAAACTGAAGGCGATTTAAGTATTTGCTACTTGATGTAAATTATGTACATGTTATTTATAAAGATTTGTACATAATCTTTTTTCAATGACCAGACTGAGATAATATTATACAGTAACAAATGCTAGTAATATAAAATTAAATCCAAATATCTAATAATACATCTCACTCATTACTGACTCCATGTATAAACTGAAAAGTAATGTTGCAAGTTATTATGAGTACAGTTATTAATGTTGTAGTCAAGTTGTACAATCACAATGCGTTTGTTCTGACCACCACTTGCAAGTTTTAATTACATCTGTGACACCATATTTTTGTCATTATTGTACTCCCCTTCATTATTCACATGAATAGTCATATTTGCACTGGTATCTGTCAAACACACAGGTTTCCTGCGACGCGGAAGTACAATTATTTTCCCAGATGCATTCACAGATTTAACTTTTATATTTTTATCATTGTTTCGACTGCCAGATGAAGTTTTAGATTGTTTCAAGTTCTGTTCTTGTTTTTCTTGCACCTTGGTTTCTGTAACATTGGTTGAACATTTATCTTCTATTTTCATTGAATCAGGTGATGTATTCTCAATATTTCTAGTATCATTTTGTGCATTATTAGTAATATTGTTCTTATAGCTTTCATCAGATTTTTCCTTATCTGTTTTCTTTAATGACTCTATATTGCTATGGGCAGTATGATTCATCATTTGCGATGAAAGATCATTTTTTATCAAATTTTCTTCAGATATGGTGGTTAATGTATTTTCACATTTTTCACTTGGTAAGGAGAGCTTCATTAATTCATGATAATTTTGATCTGACGGAAACACTGATTCCGTTTTGGTATTCGATGTAGTGCATGTCTCATAATTTACTTCATGGTTACAGACATCAATCGTAACATTAGTAACACTGGCTTCAACATCATTTCTTGTTGTTGCTTCTTCTAATGCACAAATTATACTTGATGAGACTATTTCTTTCTCTTCTGTTTCTTTCTTTGGAGAAGCACAATTGTGAATGAATTTTTCAATATTCTCCATATTTTCTATGTTCTCGTTATCTGATATCTTTTCAGTAATTTCTTTACTTTCCGAAGAATTAACATCTTCAGCTTTTGGAACTGGAAAATTGTTGTTTGTAGCTCGTACTAATGTCGAGTCAATTACGTTGGAAAAAATATGATTATCCGTTTCTCTGTGAATAAATACTTTATTAGTTGAGGCTTTATTTTCATCCTGTTTGGTTTTGCAGGGACTATTTTCAAGAGTGTCAAAAATCTGACCATCCTCTAACTCTGTAGATGCATTTTCTAACTTGTTCTTAACATAATTTTCTAATTTATTTTTTACCTCAGTATCTTCTTTTTTGATGGCAGATTCTATTTGTTCAACAATTATATCATCCTTTTCAGTGGTTCGGTTCGTTGATTCTAAATGTTCTAGACATTCAATAATATCTCTTGTACTTTTAGCTTTGTATTTATTAGGTTTGTCAATACTTTTGGACCTTACTTTCCATAATTCATAATCGTTATTATGATAATCTCTTTTCATTTCAATAATCTTCCAGTCTGTAGAATTTCGCTCAGAAGTAAAACCTTTCGTCATGCTATGTATATTACTAGAATCTTCTTCCTCTTTAAAATGTTTCAATTTATCTACATTGTTGTTGTGAAAATTATGACGCTTCTGAAATTTGTCTTCATGATTAGTATACTTAGTATGTTGTTTTCTGACATATCGTTCTTCTCGATGAGACGACACTGATCTTTCGCGATGATAATTATCAAAACGATCACGTTCTCTTGACTTAGTTCTATAATATCCATTGTGATTATATCGATAACCATCTCTTTTAGAAATATTGTTGTCGCGATGTTTTCTCGAAGTATCTCTATCATCACGCAGTGCACAACTTCTGTGTTTCAAATCTTTTCTTTCATCATTTTTGTTGTCTTCAATTGGGCGTCTATTCCAAGTCCGAGTATGTCTTGTATCTGAATTTTTGAATGAATATCGGCCTTCAGTAGTGTGAATGTTATTTTCTATGTTAGTATTTACTTCTGTGTTTATCTTTTTAGTAACATTGTCCTCTTCGGACAGCTTGATTCTTTTTTTAGAATCATACCTATTTATTTCATCATTCGTTCGTGTCCTTTTTCCAATACAATTTGTATTTGGTATTGATTTTTCTTCAGGCTTAGAACTAATTTCACTTTTATTATTAGATTCAATATCTATCCCAGTATCTAATTTTGATGCTACTAATGAACTCTTTGCACATTTATCTTCTTTGTATTTGTTGCTTCTTCTAATGCACAAATTATACTTGATGAGACTATTTCTTTCTCTTCTGTTTCTTTCTTTGGAGAAGCACAATTGTGAATGAATTTTTCAATATTCTCCATATTTTCTATGTTCTCGTTATCTGATATCTTTTCAGTAATTTCTTTACTTTCCGAAGAATTAACATCTTCAGCTTTTGGAACTGGAAAATTGTTGTTTGTAGCTCGTACTAATGTCGAGTCAATTACGTTGGAAAAAATATGATTATCCGTTTCTCTGTGAATAAATACTTTATTAGTTGAGGCTTTATTTTCATCCTGTTTGGTTTTGCAGGGACTATTTTCAAGAGTGTCAAAAATCTGACCATCCTCTAACTCTGTAGATGCATTTTCTAACTTGTTCTTAACATAATTTTCTAATTTATTTTTTACCTCAGTATCTTCTTTTTTGATGGCAGATTCTATTTGTTCAACAATTATATCATCCTTTTCAGTGGTTCGGTTCGTTGATTCTAAATGTTCTAGACATTCAATAATATCTCTTGTACTTTTAGCTTTGTATTTATTAGGTTTGTCAATACTTTTGGACCTTACTTTCCATAATTCATAATCGTTATTATGATAATCTCTTTTCATTTCAATAATCTTCCAGTCTGTAGAATTTCGCTCAGAAGTAAAACCTTTCGTCATGCTATGTATATTACTAGAATCTTCTTCCTCTTTAAAATGTTTCAATTTATCTACATTGTTGTTGTGAAAATTATGACGCTTCTGAAATTTGTCTTCATGATTAGTATACTTAGTATGTTGTTTTCTGACATATCGTTCTTCTCGATGAGACGACACTGATCTTTCGCGATGATAATTATCAAAACGATCACGTTCTCTTGACTTAGTTCTATAATATCCATTGTGATTATATCGATAACCATCTCTTTTAGAAATATTGTTGTCGCGATGTTTTCTCGAAGTATCTCTATCATCACGCAGTGCACAACTTCTGTGTTTCAAATCTTTTCTTTCATCATTTTTGTTGTCTTCAATTGGGCGTCTATTCCAAGTCCGAGTATGTCTTGTATCTGAATTTTTGAATGAATATCGGCCTTCAGTAGTGTGAATGTTATTTTCTATGTTAGTATTTACTTCTGTGTTTATCTTTTTAGTAACATTGTCCTCTTCGGACAGCTTGATTCTTTTTTTAGAATCATACCTATTTATTTCATCAGTCGTTCGTGTCCTTTTTCCAATACAATTTGTATTTGGTATTGATTTTTCTTCAGGCTTAGAACTAATTTCACTTTTATTATTAGATTCAATATCTATCCCAGTATCTAATTTTGATGCTACTAATGAACTCTTTGCACATTTATCTTCTTTGTATATTGTACTTACAAGGGAATTGATTTCTGTTGAAGTAGGAATATTAGTATCTGTTAAAGAACCATTTTCCTTATCACTTTCAATTGTATATCCTTCTGTATTTTCATTATTATCATTATTTTTGTTGTTGAACCGCTTCACATTGTCTTTGTTTTCTGAATTTTGTTCATCCGCAATTCTTTTCGCTACACGTTCACCAAAAACAGTAAGGGGAATTAAACTACATTTGTTATTTGATTCGTCTTTCACTTGGCTGCAATATGAATCTTTAACATCTGCTTCAACAATATTTTGACTGGGTGGAACGTAACCATTTGTCAACTTATGATTTGTATTAACAGCAGTTTCTCGTAAAGTAGTTTTATAAGTGGTATTGTTGCCATTCTTATGACACATACGCCTTTTGAATGTCATATCATCCAACCTATGTTAATAACACTTGTATTAAGAATCTTATGCAGTTTTGCAAATATATATTATAAAATTTTTAATTTTGAAAATACTTACTGTTTCTTTAATTCATCTATCATCCTGTCTTTTCGTAAAATTTCTGCTTTTGCAGTTTTTAATAATGAAAACAAATTCTTTTCCAAACTTTCATTAATCTTCTGCAGGTTTTCTACTTTTTCTGTAAGTTCTTCAATCTTTTTCTTCAATTGTGGCTGTTCGTCAATGCTTTCTTTGTTGCTCGTGAACTAACATTGTCCGACATAAAAAACAAAATATTATATTAAATGCAAATTAACCTATCTAAATCTACATGTTTCATTATATTTACATTTCCATCATTTTCGTTCCCAAAGGACGGTAAATCTTCATAAATATCGATATCATCCTCCATGTTTCTTATTTACTAGAATAAACATTTATTATTAATAGAAAATGTACACAATGTAGTTTCATACATAAGTTTCGTTATTGAAATATGCATTGTATATGTGTCTATACATATATATTTACATACTTTGACTTTCACTTAATTGTTAGCTGTATTAACCTTATTCAAAGATACAATTATTATATTCTCACCTGTCATTGATTATTATAACACATACAAGCGGGCAGAACTTTAGATGAAAGTTGTTTAAAAAACTATGTAAAAGCATGGTTATAATAAACGTAAATACAAAATAATTAGGAACATTCAATTACGAGATTTATTCCCGTTCGATCGGATTCGAACTTGGAGAAGCGACACCTGTTGGAATCTGTAATTGTAATTAAGTTGTTGTTGAAGGTTTAGTGTTATTTTAATTTGTTTTATTCTCTTGATTTTTACTGCATTTTATCAATCGCTTTGTAATATCGTTGACATATTACATAGCTCATTTATATGTTTTCCTTCTCCTCGGCCTAAATATGTAACGATGTATTTTTGCGTGCACCGAATAAGTATCAGTAATCATGATATGATCATTATATAGCTACATTGGACAGATCACTTTGTAACTGCAAATCGCCAGTGTTGCATCTGGTTGCATCTTGCATCAATAATTCTGCAATGTTATGTTCAGTGTCAGGTGACGAGTCAAACAATTTACATGTAATGGACACAGTAGAAATCGCTAATTTTATACGTGTTAATTTCTACAAATAATAATTGTATCAAACTGAAGAAAAAATAGAAGTTGTACTATACAGGATTACGTGAGAGGTTAACGTAAGTAAAATTATAATATATACATTTTATACTTGAAGAAAAGTATGGATAACGGCTAGTGCATTTTTATGGGCTTTTCGAATGAACTGTTATCGAGTAGTATGCATGAGACACTTCGTAAGACACTTGTTCACTGCCCGTAATAAAAAATTATCGCACGTTCAGGCAGTGGCAGTAGATACATCGTGGAAGTGCAACTGTATATACTTAATTGCTTCGAAGTTTCGAACATAATAGCACGATACATTCATTTCAGTGTGTATCCTCATACTTTAATGATGAGTAACCGTAAGAAAATATGTAAATCGCGAAACATAATTATTCGCAATTTCAATACCTACAGATAAAAATACCAGCGTCTTCCGTCGCCGCTTTGCACGTTTCAAATATTTTTTATGTTTTTTAAAAGTAAAAGCTTTTTACAATTAATTTTAGCGTTAGTGGGCACTTACAACTTTTATATTTCTCGTGATCTTATGATCAGTCATTGAATGATATTTGCCTTATATAATAAAAATTTGCATAAAATAGAGGTAGATAGATGATGAGAAAAATACATATAAATTACTTCTTTAGGAATTCTTAAATTGGAGGGTAGAAACGCGTCTGTACATTTTTATTTGTTATACTTATTCATGTGAACGATGTAAGCAGGAAGCGGTTAGTTAACGGCAATAAACAGACCATTCAAACAAGCATCCACCTTTGACATAGCTTCGGCTGTTTAATGGGTATTATAGCGTTTTTATGCAAATTGGAATCACGTTTATTTTTTCTAAAAATACTTATTATTTTAATTACAAATATCAAGTATAAGTCGCTTAATTTCATTTTTACCACATCAAATACGTATTCTATTCGTTTATCTGGATTTAATCGTATAACGTGTTAATGATGTTACCTACGAAGCCATACAATGAAAATTAGATTCATTTCATTAGTTACTAAGTTGTTGTATGGGTAAAACGCTCTTGAACATGTGCATATAATAACCGTTTGCAGACCCTGAATAAGTTCTGAAAGAAACGTTTTTTAATACTTGATAATTAATACTTATTTACTATGGCCACTTTCTTATCGTACCATATGATTCTTTA
>SHCU01000045.1:354882-370497 GCA_004307685.1 Ceratina australensis | reverse complement strand
CGGCAGTTGCTGCACTTCACTAGCTTCGTATATCTGTTGCCCAATTTAGGCATCGCACTTAAGAAATTACACTCGACCATATCATTCTGCTTTTTCTTCCTCTGTTACATCTTATTTATGTTGGATTAATATTGTCCTCTGTTTTCTCGTTTTGTTGCTCAATTAATAAATAATTACCTTTATACAAATAACTGGACTAATTATAGTTTTTAAAAACAGATGTAGGAACCGATGGCAAGCAGCAGCACGAGGTATTCAACCCTGGTTATAGCAGAGCATCATCGAGTAACAGTGTTACACCTCCTGTTACACAGCCACCTCCACCGATGACCGCAATCAGCAGTTCAACATCGTTGCGTTCCCGGTAAGTTTCTTCTTCCGAAATATTAGACGGAAATTTTCATTTATCCATTAATTTGTTAAATTTTTATTGTAAAAATTAGCTCGAGTCATAACTTACATGACCAAAGCAGAATCGGGACATTACCACCAAGTGGTCTCGTGAGTAGACAACAATCGTCGCCGAATTTAAATCCAGGTCAAACAACAACCAGTAACAACAGTTCAAATGCTAACGCTGGAGTAGGTCCGAGTATTTCTCAGAGTAACGAAGCCGAAAGATTTTATCAGAATTTGAGCATCTATAGAAATCAAGATGCAAAGCAAGGACAGAGTCCATCTCAACACTCGGATGACAGGTAGATAGCTCTGTATCCTGCTCTTTGGTTTTTCATATTTTTCATATTTTTATTTATTGTTCGCTTCGTTCGTTCTAGAAATCCTCCGCAGCTGCAGAAAAATTCGAGGGGCTCGCAAAATTCTTTGAACCGTCCAGGAACATTTGAAACAAATCAATCTACCAGGGATCGTCCTATGTCTGCATATGTGCCTCAGCCTCAACAACAATCTTACTTCAACCCTGGCCAATCACAACAACAAGGTTCTGTAGCACCTCTTAGGTCGCAGTCCTCGCGGGACATAATACGACAAGAAGCGAAGCTACAGGAAATGCAAGAGGAAGTTAGAAGACGCGAGTTACGAGGCGGTATTCCAGTTCCGTCAAATCAGTATCGACCAGCCGCATATAATCTAAAACCAAATACGCCCATTCAATCAATGATGAGTTCTGCTATCCGGCCAACGAAGTCTGTCGCGGTTCAACCGAATATGGGATCAAGTCCACCAATAACAGTTTCTTCGCCGTCTGCTCATACTACATCCAGACAAACGACTGCTTCTACTTACGGTTACTTAGATACGCAATATGCTCCATACATGATTCAATATGGCAAATCTCATCATGTCCATCAACACCAGCATCCACATCAACACCAACATCAATTTCAACTTCAGCATCAACATCAGCACCAGCACTTACATCAGCATCCGCATCAACATCAGCATCAGAACATGCAACAACAAAATCTTGGACATGTCCAATACGGACATAGTGGTACTGCATCATCGAGGGGAAAACCCGATGCATCTCGCCTCCAGCCAAATGGGATGTTGCTCGATTATGGAAGAGATCAAAGTACTCAAGATATTGGAAAGTCTTATGTCGACCAGAACCAACATGCTGTTAGTTCGCAGTATTATTCGGATACGCGGAACGATCATTACAATGGTGATAGCGGGTTGAACAGAGCACAAAATGTGCAGGAATCAAACAGTTCAATTCCCAATGAAATCTCTATACGACCCATTCCATCAGAGGAAGGATACACAGAAAGTCCACCACCTCCACCACCAAGCACTGCGACGCATCCTCTGTACAGTAAACAGTCCGATTCGAGGTAATACAACGATAAGTGAATAGAATGAATAATTAATAACAAAAGAAATGTTTCTATCTAGGTATACAGCTAGTATGCAAGATCCACCGCGTGGGGGATACTATCCAGCAAATGTAACCGGAGCTACATTACAACCGCGTCAGTATCAATATAGTGCTACGAATCCATGGCAACGGGAAGAACGAGAAAGGGTAAGCGCAAACTTGAATTAAAAGTATACAATATAAATCGAACTTCGTATTACGTTCGTAATTTCCAATAATACATTACTGTTGCTATTACATAGGAGCAAGCACGTAGAAGAGAAGCTGCGAGACAATGGCGAGATCAGCAAATAGCAGAATTGAGTGCATTACCTCATAGAACTTCGCAGCAGGAAGAACAATTGCGAGCACTGCAGTTGGAAAGGGATTTTCAAAAAAGGGCAGAAGAAGCAGCCAACCAACAAGACGATGACGAGGAAAGCAATGATTTAGATACTGAAAATATTCGAGTTCAGCAAGACTTACTCCGTGGAACAGTGACTCAAGAGCGAAGTAGTTCATCAGAACAGCATCTCAATCTGTCTAGAACAAATGCAACGAATCAGTCTGTCAGAAGCAATCATCCCACTCAATCGTTTAGCGGACCTTCAATGCATTCTACTACACAGGGAAGTGGAACTCCTCAGCAATCTTTGCAGAATGCGCCAACGTCTTGCTTACAGCAGCAACAACAACAAGACAATGCTGGCATGCATTTATCAGCGGATTATCAATATGAACAAACTAATCAAATGCAAAATAATGCGGGTCATGTTTCAATGTCATCATTAATTCATTCCCAAAAATCCCTTGGCTTATCTCAATCCATTGAAGATAAAGAGATGTATCGTAGACCCGAAGAGATTAAGAGAAAACAGGTCGAATTCGATGATATACAATCCAAAAAGAAGGACGAAGAAGCTAATAAACAGCAACAAATCCAGCAGCAAATGTACCAGCAGCAGCATAATTTGCAGCAATCGCAATCCCATCTTAAAACTCAACAGATGTTGCATCCTAACATGTTACGACTGGATAGTCTTGCCATCAATGGATCAAATATCTCTTGTGAGTATTCAGACGAAAAATAATATTGTCGTTTTAGTTAATACTTAAAATAATAATACGTGTATCTTATAGCTGCACAAAATGGCAACAATGAGGCGCCTTTGCCTCCCGAACGGGGATCCAGTTATGCAGTTATGTCGCAGCAAAGTGCACTCAGATCGAATAATACGAACGTATCTAATGTAATGACCTTAACATCACCTCCGCAGTCAACAGCCGTTAAAAGAGTCTCTTTTCATGATTCAAATGCGAATGTAGAAATGCAACGGAATATGTCGTCTGGAAATTTAACCGCAGCTATGGATGTTATTACAGAAGATCCAAATGTAAAATTCTGCAATAATATTGCTTCTTAAAAAAGTCAATTGGCATTGAAAATTACATGTAGCGTTTATTTCCAGAATTTCATAAATGATGCAGAAATTTTGTTGGCATCTCCAAAAACTCCCGACGGATCCAGCGCGGTATCGATCACTTCTAGTACACCTGGAGTAATAGGTGCTCAGGAAGTATACAAGTAACATCATTTTTCTTATATCAATTTTATTTACACTAGTACATATTTCTCGTCCCAAAGTATACGCATAACATATCGTTCGATCATCTTGTGTAGGGATCCAAGACAAAGACGACTCGCAGAGAAACAAAAGCAACAACAAAATTCTCAAGTTGGACAAGTACCTGAGAAACTCAGTTTCAAAGAAAAGATGAAGATGTTCGCGATGGAAACCGGCGAGGATGGAACACCAAGAGACAAAGTAAAAATTTCGCGCGCACAGCGAGAAATAGATAACATTGGTAGTCCCACTACCGCAACGCTAAATAGCAATAACCATCCCCATCAACATCATCACCACAACAATGTCAATAACAGTAGCGGCAGCAATCCGATTAACAATAATAACAACGGCAGTAATATGAGCAACAGTAACAGTACTAACCGTCAACAATAGAAATCAAGACTGAAAAATGAAATTTATTTTGTTTAGAATCATGTTGAATTTTCGTCATCGATACGAGTGGGTCAGATACAGCAACGACTTTGATTAAGGACAACAATTGTATACATTATTTTGAATGCCACCGACTATTCGATATAAACATACATAAATCATTCCAGCAGCTATTCATACTTCAATCAAAAATACTTTCCTAGAGAATAGATACAGGCACGCAGGAGAATTAGCATTGAATTAGAATTATTAGAGTATAAAAAGTATAATGAAAACGTCCCTTAGCTTTCGCAGTTTAGCATTTATCGATACATAAGTATAGCTCATGTTAAAAGCATTTGATCCTACTCGTTTCATTGGACCAAGTAAGTATTTTTCGATAGTTTATAAATTTGATAGTTATGCGCAACGAAAAATATTAACGTGGATTTTAGAGTTATTGTACGAACTATGAACTTTACCAACGTAAGATAACGTACCATAAAGATTATATGTATACATATATATGTATAATGATTTTATGTACATAGATAGAAATTAGTTGAATTTATAGAACTACATACTTGTTATTTACGATATTGTTTCATATTTATATTTAATGTTGCGCGTATTGGGTACAGAGTACTCGAGTCTACGCGTACGCGTATGCACGTTTTTATTACTCAGTTAAGAGGCGTGAAAGCTTTAACGCAATCGTTAGTAAAACGTGCACGAATTTAATCAAACATGGCAGCTTTAAAATGAAAGAAATAATGATGCGAGCGAGAGAGAGAGGGTAGATACAGTCTAACTGAAAGAAACTTGAACCGAAAGAGAAAACATAGTTATTTACTGTTGATCGTTATATTATGAATGGACCTAATTAATCTTTTAGCGTTAACAGACGTGCAATTTTTTGGTGCATAGTCATGTGTCTTCATTTGTTTTTGCAACTTATAAGAAAAGAGATATACATGAAACTATGTAGCAAAGAATTGTTCGTGCATGTACATCGGGTCTTATGATGATCATTACTTTTCAGTCTTTGATTTATCATACTTAGACGTATAATATTCGGTATCGTAAAATTTCATTCCATGTGTGGTCGTAGTGTAGAGTGTAGATTACACACACGTGCGCGTACACAGACACACACATACACACAAGATTCCTACAAAGCAATATTTTAAAGAAACTAACATAAAGCTCTTGTGTTTCTTTGTGTTAATATTTTCGATTATATTTTTATTTTTTCAAAGCACGCTATTGTAAAAACATTAAAACTAAATCGATGCTTAGATAAAGAAAAGGGATTATGAAAAATGTGCAGTAAATTCCCCGTTGTGTACAGCAAATATAAATGTGTCTCTGCACTATATTTTTTCTAACATGCTTTCATGTTTTGTCGACACAAGAAATTTGTTAATTATGAAAAACAAATACCTTGTAACTGTATACCTTATTACAAAGTATTGTTACAGTACATTATTTCATATATTAACGATTCTACTTTTACGAATCACTTATTTTTTAATTCTTGTAAAACACGATGTGATTGAGAAATAAAAAGGAAAAAAAAGTTACTGGTTGCTTGAAAAAATTATTTTTCTAATAGACTGAAGAAAATGTCTATGTGTGCTATGTATATACGCATGCCTGTATACATATTTCAGACTGCAATTAAAATTTTGTAAAAATCAGCGTGGCACGTAAATTAAAAATTTTTTGTACCTCAATTACATTAAATATTAATATATATAGAGAAACATTAAGTCTACATATCTGAGAATTCGAAGAAAATATTAAATTATTTTACTGGAGGAACTAATAAGTAATATCGATCAACCATTTAACAACCATATTCCTTATTTTTATTTTTTATGAACCGCCACGTTTTATGTAAATACGATTCGAAGACAGCAGACAGTCTATTCGTCTGGAAAAATGTTAAGCTTAAAAAATTTCAATTTTTTAACAGGGTAAAATCCTTATTGAAACAATGGTATTTTATTAACAAATGACATATTTTAATAGTACAGTAAATCAGCCAATCGTAGAAAGTTTATTCGTATCGACTTCCTGTATTTTAGGGAACCATTCGGTAGGGAGCGCAAACACGTGTTACATTCACTGAAAATTTGCCGAAAGAGGCGCAGAGAGGCGGCATCGTCGCTCGAGGCTCGAGGTGTGTGGAACAAAAAATTATTTCCTCCCTAAAGTAAGATACAGTTAAGTATCTTGAACTAATTCTGTACAAAATCGTAGTAGGTGATTCGCTTAGAATCGCGAGGATCGCGAAACGTTACGCGTTTTATCAGGCTCAGTGATATTCACAGTAGTTGACTAAAGCGAGGTAGTAATTTAAGGAAATTACTCAGCCCCAAGTGAATGCAACATTTACAAGCTTGTTGTTAAATAGTTATACGAAATTCGAGTGCTTAAACGCTCCAATTATGAACAATGGCTAACATACTTTAAGGAAAACTGCAGATTAAGCTCCTTGTTTGTGATAACATACATACGTACGTTGGAATTTATTAAGAAGTGAAAACTGAACTACAAGAAAGAAAAAACTGAAACCAGTCAAGAAATCGGGTACCGGCCAAATAGGTAACGCAAAAAAGAAAAGTTTAGTAAATAAGTAATATTTACAACCATGTACAACAAACATATCATTTGTGGAAATTAGGCACAGCATTATTATGACGCATTTCACATTGTTGCCGGGCTTTGAATAACGGATTTTTTTTTTCTTATTCACTTAGTGTGACTTGAAATATCTCTGATCAGAGAAGCTATTTAGAAAGTTCGCAGTTCACTACTATTATTTTGAACGCAATTATACTCGAGTGCTTTCTTTTATAGAAAATAATCAAGTACTTTAAATCCTATTTTGCGAATAGTTTACATTACCAAAATAGTTAATGGAGCAACGAATTGATTTTACGATGTTAAACGGGGGTATGCGTTATCGATCGTTAACGTCATGAGATGCACGCGCACACGCATGCGTGCACTTGCACATGTGTGCACGTGTTCGCCTATGTAAGTCGTGCAAACGATTGAACATTTTGCTGATCGTGCAAAATTGATTGGGAAAACTTGCGAAATCCGCATTCTTACTTGGCATCCGAGTCGAATTCGTGAAATTTCTATGTTCAGAAATATTTGCTTGGCCATGTATGCGAGGTCATAAACACATTGTACGTTCGTACACTACGTAGATATCTTAGACGATGGCTGCGTGTGTACACAAAGTACACATTCTTTCCATAATAATAGCTCGGTAGGTTTTAAGATTTAAGCGATTTTTGACCACGCAAACTTTTGTTTGATGCTACACATATTCTTATCGGAACGTAATATTACGCATTTAAGCACATGATTATTTATTCAAGTACTCATAGGATTTTGCTTTGATTGAGTTGATTCCGTTGATGATATCAAAATGAATATCGGATTTACGGGGAAAATTCGGATAAAAAATCAAGCTGATACGACTACGTACATTCGTACTCGTGGTTGGCTTACGTACATAGTAAGCTTACGTATCAAATATAAAATCGTATTGTATTCTTCGAACGGATAAAACGATAACGAATGTTTCCGTCTTATTTATTATCATTATCTCCAAAACTGAAATTTTCCGGGTGATTCAAGTTAATTGCTTCAAACTTATACATATGTGGACCATTTCTGAATGCTATGAGGTCTAACGATTTTTCTCGTCAAGACTAATGTAAAATAAGCATGAAAATGTATGTAATCTATTTCGAGTGTGTTTGTTTGTTGTCATAAGTAAGAAAGTATGAATATTCTGCGTCAGTTTTCGATAAAAGATGGGATATAAAATGTATAACAGAAAGCAAAGAAACACGTATTGAATTTGAAAGTCATGTAAAATAACGCGTGATGTTATCAATGTCTCTTGTGTTACGAAAATAGATGTATATTTTAGGGAAAATGTTGTCTTCCGGATCATATTGATCATTTGGCAGAGAGTCCAATGATCTACACAAGCTAAAGTTATTACTGTTATTACGGAGTGTATCATAAATTTAGTTGATTTTATCAGCTGCATATTAAAATGTGACTTTGCCTCAAATAGCAGTCAATATTCTTATGCTATATAGTCTTCTAAAAGAATTCTGAGAAGGGTATGCATTGAAAAATATCGTGATCGCAATAGCAGACACGTTACATCATAGTATGCGCATCGTGGAACGTGATATAGTATTGTAATGAGTAATAACTAAACCTTATCGTGTTTGTAATCCGGTAAGAGGTTAAGTGAGTTTAAATCGAATATACTTTCTATAGGAGAAGAATAATGACAATTTTAATTGGAATGCTTATTGCGTGGTTCACGAGACACGCTAATTCATCAGAGTCTCCGATTTTTCATGCGAGAGATAATAAAAATTGCCTTAAAAATGTTGTCGGATCGTGATTGTGTGAGATGATCAAATATATACGCACAAAGTGCCGGAAGGAGTAGAGAAAGAGAAGGAGAAAAAGGAGTAGGAGACGACGGCGATGCAGAAGAGAAGGCGAGCCGTGAGCAAAGGCGGAGCAAAGTTGAGTAAAGCTGTTGGTCACGTATCGGGATGAAGCGTTTAGCGTGGTGACGGAACGAGAAAGGAGCACGACACATACCTACAGTAGTAGGTATAATGCGGTGGGACGAGTTTCGCTATCCGACGGCGATAGTAGGAAATTGACGAGAGAGAAGTACCGACCAGTAGAGACGGGAGATATAGGTGTACGTACACGGTGGGAATCGCCGTCACATAAAATTGAAGACTGCTGAAGAATTTTGTCAGTGGGGAAAGAACTCGACGTGACGACGAACGAGAGCAAGCACGGCGATAGCGACGACCGCAACTCGCAACGCCAAAACGACACCCGACTGGGATGCAAAAGAATTGAAGAGTGGAAAGGATAATAGGGAGGGTAAATGGAATAAGCGAGGATGAAATGCGACTGTAAAGAGGAAACTATATTAGTAGGTCGAAAGCTTTTCAATAGCCAAGTAACATAAGAATAGAGAGACAATTTACGATCTTTTGAAGCTTTGGATGTAACCGGTGTCCATTGACGATAAAATTGCTCGCATAAAAGAAACAAACAGAGCACGTGTTAACTGTCCAAAGTAGAGAGTATTAACGCCGTTGTGGGTCGCGCGAAAGATCGAGGGTAAGCGTGTTCAATCAATTCTTATCGTTTTGGTCAAATTTCGCAAATCATGCGAGATTCACCACATCATGTAGACGATTTGGATTCATTCCGATATAAAAAGGGTAGCCATGTTCCATGATCAAAATCTTCTCTTCGATTAACGTGTAATGATCGTTTTTATTATATTTACTGTTTTCGCCCTTTCCGTTACTTTCCGAAAATAGTTTATTGTTTTCATGTTCGTTTTAATTTAAGCTTTGTGAAAAAATGCTTTTACACCTTCTATTATTTCTTAAAGCTTTTAAGCGCATTTTTCGTGCCTTCAGTGCACAACTTTTTTTATTTTGTTTTTTGTGCGCATTCGTTTATTTGAACAAATAAGTTTGTAATTGACACATACGTAGTAATGACTCTTAACTGATAACTAGTAAGGTTGTATATATTTTAAGACTGAAGATATGAGAAGTTAGGATAAAGAAATTTTAATTAGCTTTACATAAGTAAATACTGGAATTTGAATAATTATATTTTAAACATAATTTAATATTACTTAAAATTTGTACTCTTTAACAACATATACTTTGTGTATGATTTACAAATATATGTAGATTTATCAATAATGGTATACACGTGCATTTTTTCTCAGGAAATCTGTGTTAGATTTTATTTGCGGATAACGTATAGGAAACGGTGTATTTATCGTTGGTTGACCGATTCGATGTATATAATGTGCGCAGTAACAGGATCTAGTTTCGCATTACCTTTGATAGAAGGGTATGTATGTAAGAATATGCACCTTCGAACTCGACCGCAGAGGTGACCTACGATCAATAATATCGATAATTTACTAGATCAGATTCACAGCATACCTATTAAATTTCTGTTTGACCGATTTCTATGTTCTTAGGTATATTCGTTTTATTTTGCGAACGTGTATAAGAAACACTTAAAATGTAAAAGAGCAACGTTAAATGCGTTTCGAAATTCAGAAAAACGACCGAGCAAGGCACATTTACTTGCAGTTCATTCATTTCCATACCAGACTATTTGTACATTGCGGGGAAAGAAGTATTGGGCGTATCATCTACGCAACACCTGTACATTTCTGTTTTCCGTGCGCGCGATCTCCTTGTTCACGGTCACAGTTTATCTATTGCATTAGGTGATTAAAGTAGACTTTACGCGCGTACAGTTTACGTAATAGAATCGATGGGGGCACGCGGGAGTTCGCCGTCTGTGTACATACATATGCTTCCGTCAATGTAGCTTTTTAATGCCTAGAGATCGTGATAACTTATTAATTGCGATTCACATTTAACTCTTGATAACAGCTACATATATACAACGTCTCTACTGCCATTAGATAAAAGTGTTTAATTCCGTTCTCGTGTGGATTCTACTGTTTAGTACTTTTATTCAAAATATAATAAATGGTAAAAACTTGTTTTCAAATTTCCAGATGGAGAATATGAACACTGCTGAGCCCTGGAACTTGCCACCGAAACAGGCTCTCTATGATCCAGCTCTAGAAAGGGAGGCCTGTGGTGTTGGATTCATTGTTGCTATAGATGGAAAAAGGTCCCATAAGGTAAGCAATCAAACATCGGGTTTCGTATAAAAAAAGCGACAAACAGAGGTAACTTTGTTATGAATTGTACTCAGTCGACGACGAAGGGATTTATCAAAAGTTACTTGTATTACGCCTCTGACTTTCGTAGACTAAATTTTAATTGATGATTAGTTGATTGGTTGTCATGTAATTTGTATATTTTTGCTTTTTATTCTTACAGATTGTTCGCGATGCACAAACTCTTTCCGCGCGTATGAACCATCGCGGAGCTTGTGCATGCGATAACGACACCGGGGACGGAGCTGGGGTTCTTTGTGCAATTCCGCATGAATTTTATGCCGATGAACTGCGGTAAGAGATAACCGAATTTCATAGACCTTTCTACTGCTTTAGCACTCATGACGTATTCGCGTCGCATAGTGCGTCCGATAACGCAGCGATAACTGCGAACTGTCCAATCTCTTAATTCCTGAAACTGTCGGCGTAATTATAGGTTATCGCATTTTACGTCGCCATTGATAACAATAATTGTAAGTTTATTTCTTTATTAATCAAATCATTGCTGACATGATTATAAATGCTATTATTATTATCAGAAAATAAATTCATTCATTGCATAACCGCTACTGATGGCTGTGGAATGTTACTCCTTTTTTTATTTGCTCATTTATCATACCTTGTTCAGGTTTATTTTTCCGCGTAACACGATATTGATTTAGCGTTTAAAAGATAGAGTGATTCATGGGAATTGTTATGTATCAGAATTGTGTAATACAGCTTAACCACATAATACGCTTATAGCGTAGATAATGTTAACAGTAGCTAAGAAAAACGAAGAAAGCGAAGCTGCTCATTAAGAGATAACTCTATGACTGATGTCTACGGGAGTACATATAAAAACGAAAAATAAGTCTTGAGATTAGGGATAGAGTGCGAGAATTTTTTGTCAATCAAATTAATTTTCTTAATATAATCATTGATAGCGATTGTTTTGATTTCGCTTCGCAGTGAACAAGGAGTCGAATTACCACAATCCGGCCGTTATGCAACCGGTATTTTGTTCCTTGATCAAAATACGCATAAAGAAGTGGAGACTGCTTTCGAGAAGTTAGCTGAAGAATGTAGCTTGAGGGTACTTGAAACTTACTATACTTATAATTTCAATTTTCTTTCAGTAATTGGAGCATTTATTTTAATTTCTCTTATATAATGTGTCACCTTTGTTAATATCAGGTAATTTGTTGGCGCGACGTTCCAACAGATAATACTCAAATTGGTCAAGTAGCACGAAAATGTGAACCTTATATGCGTCAAGTTTTCGTTACTGGCGATCAAGATGACAATGGTCTTGAACGTCAGGTAATTATTACCCTGAACACTTATACTAAGATAACTAAATGGATGTTATTAAAGTAATGCAATTTTTTATGCAGATTTTCGTCTTAAGAAAACGATCCTCACATTCTTTACCACGACCAGGAATTAGGTACTATATATGCTCACTTTCACTACGGACAGTCGTTTATAAAGGACAACTGACGGCTGACCAGTTATGGGTCTACTTTTTAGATTTAAAGGTATATGATAGGTCATAATTTATCTTTCATTCACTTTGTTGCGTCTCTCTCATTGTAATTGTATCTATGTAGTCGTCAAAGTTTGAAACTTACCTGGCACTAGTTCATACAAGATTCTCTACAAATACCTTCCCCAGTTGGGAAAGAGCACATCCTCTTCGGTAAGTGATATTAAGTATTAAAATAATACACGAGTCTATTTGTGCGCGCGGCTACTATTCTGTGTTTTATTGGCAGACTGTTGGCGCACAATGGTGAAATCAACACTTTAAGGGGAAACGTAAACTTCATGAAGGCTCGTGAAGGAGTTATGAGTAGCAAATTATATGGTGAACAATTGAAACAGCTTTATCCTGTAGTAGAACCTAATCTTTCGGATTCAGGAGCTGCCGATTGCGTCCTGGAGTTTTTGGTAATGGTTGGACAGCGATCGTTACCAGAGGTATTCTACTCTCACATGTTAAAACAGTAGATATGAGAATGTAGAGTATAGAGTAGTATTTGATTCCCTTCTCCATTTGTTCAAACTACCATGAAATGTATATTTAGGCAGTAATGACGATGGTACCAGAAGCATGGCAAAATGATTTAACTATGGCAACGGAGAAACGTGATTTCTATCACTGGGCTGCGTGCGCGATGGAACCTTGGGATGGCCCTGCTCTTCTCACTTTCACGGATGGACGTTATGTTGGTGCTATTTTAGACAGGTAAAAGCTGTTAATTAAATCTGGCGATACTAATGATCTTTTTCAGTACACCTGTAGTCATGCAGCTTCATTTGTGTCAGTTGTGTGTGTGTGTATATACATATTTTATATGTGCATATATGGGTGAGTTCCTCTCTTTCTCTTTTCTTTTTCTTTTTTTATGCAAATAAAATAATTGAATGTGAAAAAAATGTGTAAAAAAAAACATAAGAAAGGATTTAAGATGGAGAAAGAGAGAGTATAATAGCATGTTAGCAGGAAGGCATTGCGCGGGAAAACGAACAAAAAATATAGTCACAGTCGATAATAATGCGGGCCATTGGTATGGTAATACAAAAGACTTTTTTGAATTTTTGTTTGGCAGAAACGGCCTGCGTCCATCACGTTTCTACGTCACTAAGGATAACATGATGGTGATGGCGTCCGAAGTGGGCGTCTATGACACTCCGCCCAGCAATGTAATCCTGAAGGTAAACAAGGAAATGAACATGGCATCAATCAGATCTAGTCAGCTCCTGAAGAAATACCTATATCAACTGAGTTAGCTGTTAGCAAGCACTCACTCATTTATATGCTTTTCTTCTATATTACTTTCAACATACAGAATTTCAGCTTTAGGGGAAGCACTATGTACGCACAACGGGGGAAACTTTTGGCAATCATATTTATAGAAAAACGTTTCGAGTATCTCAAAGCATATCATGGGAAGCTTTTCTCTCTCGATTATTTAACATATGATCCGTTCCTGGAACCAAATCCGTTACTGACTTCTTTACTACATAGTAGGACCTCCGTATCAGGGAGAGATTGGTTTTAGAGTTTTCTGGCAATGGTAAGATCAGAGAGAACAGACTCTTGCTGTACAGACTGAGCCAAACTAAATAAACTGCACATATTATCATTGCATAATCCTAGATGTATTGCGAAGATTCGTAAATCTTTAGGAAATCTGTTAAATTAGTGCAGACTGATTTTAAACGAATAACATATTTGAATGTGACTTTTTCGAATAGCAATTACGGAGGTCCAACTACGTTTGTATTTATCATTTTCTTCCTGTTGTTCTGTATTACAAGTTGAAAAATAATATCACGGAAGGAAGGACGCGAGGATGTGGCATGTATGGAGCCCCTGTGTTTTATCTTCCTTTCTAATGATTTTTCCTTGAGAAATTAAATACGATTATATCTTCGCGTTGAGAATAATTTAAAAATTTAACTACGCTGATATACCGATGTATGAAAAAGTATGTATGGAAAAAAAGTTGTCATTTAATTTAACAGGCATCTACTTTCCATTGTGTATGTCGTTTCAGAATTTATGAGAATAGAAATCATATTATATTTGATTTATTTGTTATACGTATCTAAGTTTATACAAATTTATAGGTCTGCCATCCAGTGCTGTCAAGTAAATGTCGTCTAACTGTGGATATTATTAGACAATCATTAGTTGTGCTCAATTTGATTTACAGAGTCGTTTGAAGCCTGGCAGGATGCTTCTGGTTGACACGCACGAGAAGAAGATCATAGAGGACGTTGAACTGAAGATGCAAATTGCAAGAAGTAGACCTCATTCCCAATGGCTTAAAGATCAGGTGTGTACATACAATTGCTGTACTTTTCGTTCATTTCATTATTTTTTAAGTTCATTAACGCTTATTAAGAACTGAATAATATAATAATATGTTATAACTTGTACAAGATCATTTTAAAAATGTACTTGACATAAAAAATTATTTGTTTCTTTTCTTGCAAACAATCATATGTGATGTGATCGTGGTTCGCAGAGGGTATGTATTAAGTTCCGTACCGTTCATTAATATTTGTTTATCTAAAAATAATCATAGTGCACCTCTATGCATTTTCTTTTAATTCTTTATGCCCCGACTTATACAATGAGCGTTCCCCATAAGCAAATAAATGTTGTTCAGTAAAATACATATTTAAATACGTTCACAGATCAAGATGGAAGACTTACGTGCTGCAGACAGCAAATACGGAAAGACGATGAAATCTATCGAAAATGGAACTTCGGACGAAGTATGTAAAAAAAACGCCTTAAATGATCCAAATCCAATATCAGTTGTGAATCGTGTTTGGGGAGGTGATAAAAGGCTGGCTCTTTATGGATATACTCTTGAAACCATTAATTTGCTCTTATTGCCGATGATGCAATCTAAGTACGTTGGAAAACATTTACTCATTTTTGCTTGTTTTTTGTCCTTCATTAATTTAGCAATTCAGTAAGCATTATATCCAATATGAGAATAATTAAAATTTTGATGTAGGAAAGAAGCTCTGGGCTCAATGGGCAATGATGCACCATTAGCTTGTCTCTCCCAATTTCAGCCGCTTATCTACGATTATTTTAAACAGCTGTTTGCTCAGGTAAGATATAGTTGACTGAAACATTTGTATTAGCTTGGGGAAAAAGAAATCCATTATGTTATCCCTAAATGGGTACTCCTAAACTTTGTGATTTTTCAAATTGTTCTATCTCGGGATCTAATGTATAGAAAAATCTGAAAACCTGGGTAAATGTGCTACTATATGTACCCAATATGTGAGCATAATTTCTTCCCGATCTGCACACTTTTAAGGTTTTCAAAAAATTTCGGTTATCTCGGAATCTAAGGGATGGAGAGTGCTGTAAACCTGCGTGAATGAGTTTCTATATGAGGAGAACATGTGCGCATACTTTCAGCCCGATCGGCGACCTTGCAATTTTGGCCCGATTTTGAAAAAATCGACAGGGGTAC
>SHCU01000045.1:327437-347037 GCA_004307685.1 Ceratina australensis | reverse complement strand
TTGTTCATAACAGTGTGATAATAGCAGAAAAATAACATTTGAAATGCGAGAAATTTGCATTTTTTTTTTTAGTCTTCGAGTTATTGTCCCTTATGACATGAGATATATTCGTCCATTTTTGTCAAAGAGGAACAGCTATGTACACGATAGTACGGTGAATCAAGTCGAGGAGGAAATAATCGCAGTTATACCGCTGAATCTACCTCGTACTCTCCTTTACGTTATTTGTTTGTTTCACGAGGTAACATCGATTATTCTATGCAATTAAAATAGACTTTTCTAGCTGATATGACTAATAACGATTTCAGAGAAAACCGAATATTGGTCGAATATTTTTATTGGAAATTAGATTCGAAATTGAGGCTGTATCTCGCATTTTGAGGCTAATACCGAACAATGTTAATCTTATATGTAGGTGTTCCCATTCAACCTCGTGATTCTTTTTAAATTAATAGTTTATAGTTACGCTATTATTACCTAGTATACCGCAATACAGTATGTACTTACATGCGCATAAGTACATATATTTGTGTCGCATTTTCAAATATTATAGGGTATTTATTTATAAAGAGAAAAAAATGAAAAAAAAACATGATTACGATGATAATAATATGTATGTAATTTTTTTGATTGTACAAAATTTTCATACGCCAACAAACTCATTTGTTTGTTGTATGCGTTATTGTACATTCGATACAATAGATGAGAAGATATAATACATCGAGACAATAAATATATATGAAAAGAAATAAAACATGAAAATCGATCAAATATTTGTGTGGCTTACTAAATAATATTTTAATTGCGATCATATCCTTCAATGTCTTTTTACAGATTGACATCATATGAAAAAAAGTCGAGATGAATGAACGAAGTATAAACTCTTTTAATTTTAAGGAAAGTAATTTATCCACCTTGTTGGAACATAAATTTCGTTCGATTCCTTCTGACGTTCGTGAATCGAAATGGCATGGATTTGTACAAGAACAATTAGCAGATCATCTAATTTCTCACATTCAACAAGATATTATTACCGCGGTAATCGAAAATGTGACCGAAAAGGAACTTTATGAAAAGAAATTATTTGAATTTGCCAGCGAATGTGCTCGAGAGGCTTGGCTGCGTGTGTTTAACGCGAGTATTTATGCGCAATTTTTTGAATTTTTGCTTGTTTTGCTTAGATTCCATTTATCTTTCAGTGGGTGTCGCCAAAATTAGATCCTTATTGGAAATGCGATAAGAATGGAAGAGCGATACATTTAATTATCGATGCTGAACCTCAACCACCGCCGATAGATCTTTGGATGTTCGGAAATGTAGAACAAACTTTTTTGGAGAAACCGTCTACTATGCAAACGTTTGTTCCTACGTTGAAGTCAGCTATTGCTGATAAATTAACAACAGCAGATGAAAAAATAATGGAACAGCAGCGAGCGAAACAAAAAGATTCCGAGAGAGAAAAGATAGAGCAAAAGGGTAGAAAGAAACAAATACCGTCGACAGTACTTTGCGAATTAAGTACATCTACTGAAATAAGTACTCAAAGAAAGAAAACGAGTCGTTATGCAGGAACGGGTGTTTGTATTTCATCGGTACCCGAAAAACATATCATTGTAGATATACCGATAAAACCCAAGGATCAACCCAGTTACATCAAAGAAAAAATTGAATATATTTCGAAACCTAAAAAACAAATTGTCGCTAGTCCCGATGTTAAAAAACCAGATGTAATAAATATTCATCGTCGACGATCAACCAAAGATGTGAGAAAAAATGAAATAAAAATTTCAGCCCAGAGAGAATCAATATTACAGTATCACCCATCAACAGATAGGTAAATTTCTAAAATTTCAAAAGCGCGTCAGAAAGAGTTGGAATAAGGATTTATTTAGAAATTTTTTTCTTTTAATTGACAAAATTTGTGATATACTATAAGATCATTATATTCCTTTTTCAGGGTAGATATCTTGTACACAGTTTTGCCTGAGCAAATAAGTGATCAACGTCGTAACTCGAATATTTCAAGCTCCAAACGAAAAAAATAATTTTATATACAGTAGTTCATACATGGATTGGCTGCTTATCCATAAACAGCCTATTTGTCAATTAAAAGCTTTTAAATTCTTGCAATAAATTTCAAAACGTATTTGCCTGGTGTATCAACACTGTATATATTACAGATAATTCTTATTTAATAATACACATATTATATATGTCTAAAATGTGCGTTACTAAACTGTAGAATTAGAAATAGAAATTAAATTAGCGAGATATGCAATAATAATAAGAAACATGTAATCAGCTATCAGTAAACAGCAACTTATGCAGCAAAAGTCAGCAATGTCCAATCCCTCCCAAGCCAGCTTAAACATCATGGACTGTACCTCAAAGCATATATTGTATTGTAAACAGTTTCTACAGGTGCCGAAAGTGCACGTAGACATACAGATGAAGGTGTAGACAGTCATACGAAGTGGAACATGAATGGCATATACGCTCTCCTTTTCTCCAGTACAGGATTTACTACAACACGACCAATGATGAGAGAGCATGAAGATACTAATACTGACAAATTATCAAACTTTACAACTTTTCTCTTCCCATTTGCTTCGACTATTCAATAATTTTCTGACAGATATTCTTATTAACACAGTAAATCTATTAATATACTGTGGTTATTAATGCTTATATAACATGCTGAGTAAATGTTATATTCAAAATTATAAAATACGAAAAGATCACCTGCAAGGCGTGAACTTGTATTCCTTTAAGGAAATTCATATACATACAAAAAAATGAAATGAAAGAAGGCAAGCAATGAATCAGAAAACTTTGTACAATTGAGACAACTTTGTGACTATAATAATAAGAAAATCTTACTTCATGACTTACTACACTTCTTAATTCATGATTAAGTGTATATTCTAACATTTGTATTCTTCTTATTAAGCCATCTTTTAACTGTTCCTGACCTTTCCTTTCACCTTGTAAGAAAGCTATTCTAGCTTATGGAAAAATAGTAATGTACTTATATTTGCATCAAATTGTTTTCTAAAAGATAAAGTCTTTGTAATAAAGATGATCTCCTTCAAGTGTCACTAAGATTTCAAACACAGATTCATAATTTCTTATCATGACACAAGTGAATGGTATATTGATGAGATTTATCATCCAGAATTTGACAAAACACAGTAATATTGTAAAGAAAAACTTTTTCACAAATACTTTGGATTTCAATAAGTTAAATCATTTTTAAACTGATCAAGTAGACAAATCCTATTACAGTATTCTATATATTTCTTTTTATAATTCTGGAAATGTTTATGCAAAATATTTATAGTATCAGTTCCAGAGATCCCAGATAAATGTTTTATCATTAAAACATTGAGATATTCGGCTTTTGATATTCTATACAATTTTACAGGCAGTATTTATCATTTTTCCATATCCCCTTTTTTTAACCATGAAATCTGATAGGGTGGAGTTATGTATTTCACCAGTGAGAGTTTTCCTGAATCAATATCATGTTGTAGTTTATAATACCTTTCTCTGAAATATGATGAAAACAGTGCAGACATGTTTTCAAAATAATAAAATTAAAACATTTGTAAAGATTTTTATAAGAGAAGAAAATCTTACCGTTCATGATTAAGTGCATACTCTAACATTTTTAGTTTTCTCACTAATCTATCTTTTAACTGTTCCTGACTTTTTTTTTCACCTTGTAAAAAAGCTATTCTAGCCTATAGAAAAATAATAACATACTTATTATATTTGCATCAAATTGTTTTCCAACAGGTATTTGTCTTTGTAATAAAGTTGATCTTCTTCAATGTCATTGAGACTTTAAGATCCATAACTTCATCATAATAAAATTGGGTAATGTAATGATGACACTTTTCATCCAGGGTTCAAGACAGATACAGCAACAAGGTAAAGAAAAAATTTTTAAGATTTATGGCTTTTAACAAATTAAATAATTTTTAAACTGGCAAAGCAGTGAAGTTCTATATGTCTTCTTCGTAATTCGGAAGATATTCAATGTCCTGTCACATGACAGATGAAGTGACAACAGGTAGAGTACATTATAATAAAATATGAGGACGAAATCGGAAAATTTTCCAAACGAATGATAAGTATACCTGAAATTCTGCTTTGTCAAGTTCCCACTGCGATCTTTCAAGCTCAAAGCGAGTCCATTCATGCTCAATAAAATGTAGAATATTAGGCACAGAGTATTGTGATCTCTCGATCTTGGCGTCGTCATTGTCATTCCCCGAACGTTTATTTAGTACAACATTCATATCACTAGATAATTGTCCATTATGATTTTGAGATGAAGAATTAGAGTTCTCCTCCATCGTGGAGCCATAAAACTGGCTTGGTATCAAGTACTTCGGTAACTTCATTTCAAGACACAGACACGGCAGCCATTACCATTACCATAACTTCTCTTTCCTCTGTAACTTAGGGTGTCTATAGGGCAGAGCTGCCAGATTGAGGACGGGAGCCATCGGGAACCAGCCCCTCCATTTACGCACACCATCGCACCGCATCGGTGTGCTTCGTACTCGGCAGATTTCGTGCAGTAGAGAGAGAGGGTTTTCCGTCACTCTTACTCCTGTAGCGCTAAGATGCGAGCGGCGCACAGCCGGCCGACGACGAATATTCCCAGTTCTGGATTTCCATTCTTCCCAGCATATGTTTACATAAAAAAAAAATTAAAATTTGTTGCCGCGGAAAAACACGTTTTGTGGCCTTCTGATCAAATGAGACTATATGAAAAAATGAATTTTTTTTCAATATATATTGATTAATGTTCTTTTTATTTCTATTTTGCATGATATATTAAAATTACGGAAAGCAATCCTAGCCCTCGATGCAGTAGGAGGTTCGGTAACTTATTAAAAAAATTGTTAAATTCTAATTAATAAGTAGATAAAAACGGATCATGGCACTTTTAATTTGCGACTCTTGATAAAATGACCAATGGTCAGACAGTGGTCATCTGGTCACTACTATCCTTAGAATCACCCTAATAATCATTCACGGTTATCCATAAACCGAGGAAGATCAAATATGCATACTGTAACTCGAAACATTTCGAAATAGCAATTAACCAATCATCTAGCAGTTCCGGTTGATTGCGTTTTAACCGGGGAGCCGGGCGCTCGCGCTAGGAACGCTCTTTGCCCGTCAGCCGTCGCGGGGAGCACATCGGCTCCTCGAAATTATTTCTGTTTTGGTTTTTTTTTTTTTTTTGCTGGGCTGTTAGGTAGTTGTGTTTATATGTGTCAATAGTTTGCACTCGTATGTGCTGTGGTGTTTCTCGGGGCTTCTAATTTGAGTTCGAATTGTGATTTTTATTTGATTTCTGGTCATGATTTTGGGCTCGATTTTGGTCACGATTCTGGTTTCGATTCTTGTGTTGATTTTCGAATTGAGATTGTTGATCGGGGTTTGGATCTCGATTTCATTTTTCAATTTTGCGTTTAATTCAGAGTTTAGGTAGGGTTGTGATTTCAATTTTCCTGTTAATTGTGGGTTTTAATTTCTTTAATTTTTAATTTGATGTTTAATTTTTATTTTTAATTATTAATTTGATTCTTTTATTTTGATTTAATTATTAATTTGATTTTTTGATTTTGATTTGTATTTCAGAAGATAGAAGAAAGAAGATGATTATGATTTTTGTTTTAATTTTGAGTCTGATTTCTGTTTCAGTTCTATTTGTAGAGGATAGAAGGAAGAAGACCGAAAATAGAAGATCCAAGGGAGAATATACAAGAAAGAAGACTGAAGATAGAAAATACCAGGTCGTCCACATAGGGTACGGATTATTTCTTAATTCTGATCCTGATTATTTTTTAATTCTGATTCTGATTTAATTCTGATTTAATTCTGATTCTAGAACTTATAAAGAGGAAGGAAGAAAAATTTCAACGCATTGGACGAGAGGAAGGAAAAGAAAATCGACATAGAAGAGGAAGGAAGAAAAATTTCAATGCATCATACAAGAGGGAAGAGGAGATTCAAGAAAGAAGAAAGAAGATCGCAGATTTTGTATGTGTGTGAGTGTGCCGCGGTGTGGGTTATGCGTATGCCTTCCATAATTCCCATCCATAACGGATCGAATTTAACTTCATCCCTTGCTCGTTTTAATGCAATTGATTTTGCTCGCGTTGTAGTGTATCCGCGCCGCGATTTAGTTTAATAATCAGATTCTGCTTCGGGTACCAGTGGTTGACGAGAGTTTGGGTTCTTTGCCTTGGCGACGCGTCCTGTCAGGCTCGGCGGAAATGGCCCTTCTCGTAGACGTGCGTTGGGACGATTAGTCTTTGTGATCCGGGTCGGCTGCGATTTGAGGCTCCCTCGAGCAGGGACATGTCATTGCACCCTTGTGGAAAGGCCCTGCTCGACTCGACCACTGGCTACCCGAAGCAGAATCGGATTATTTTTCTTTAATTTTGCATCAGAGTTAATAGTCAGTTTCAATAGTTAGAGTCAATAGTTCGTTCGCAATCGTATAAAATTTGTCCCTTTCGACCGTATAATGGATTGGCAATTTATCAGGGAAGGGGTTGGCGGGTATTGTCCGCCGGCCGGGTCTCGACAGTAGTCACCTCCACGTGGTGAGACCTGGGACGGTATCTTTTGCAAAGTCTAATCTTTGCAAAAGATACCAAGCTAAGAACTACTACTTAGTTTAAGAATTTCTGTATTCAGAATTATATATTAAATTGTAATAATGAAATCGACCTTAACTTTGATTAATAAATGAACGGAAATAAATCTCAGTAGTTTTATTTCGCGATCCTTTCCTAAGTAACCAAGCGACGTACTTTATTTGCATCGAATAAATCAAAGATAAATAGGAATATAGGAATGCAGGTGAATAATCTATAACACAGACCTGGATTGGTATCTTTTGCAAAGATTAGACTTTGCAAAAGGTACCAAGCTAAGAACTACTATTTAGTCTAAGAATTTCTGTACTTAAAATTGTATATTGCATTGTAACAATGAAATCGAATTTAACTTCGATTAATAAATGAGTAAAAATAAATCTCAGTATTTTTATTTTGCGATCCTTCCTCCCATTTATAATTTGCATTTCTTCGTTTGAAAATCTCGGATGCATTACCAAGAGGAGAAGTGGAATTGATCATTCGGTTAAGGATCGTAAAAATGAATTTCTTTCCATTAATCGTTCTCAATTCATTTATTAATCAGATTGTATCAATCATACAATTACATATGTATAAATTCTAATCTTCTAAAATCTTCGACTCCTTTCATCTGTATTTCTTCGCTTGATTCCAAAGTCACGCATACGGTACCAAGTGAAGAGATCCAATTATTCTGATGTAATTATTATTCTGATTTCGACGGCAGTACGGACAATCCATTCAATCGTTGGAACAACGATTACGTATGTTTTTCTGCATTGAAAAATGTTAACTTTTTTTTTTAGGTAAACATATGCTAGAAAGAATGGAAATCCAGAATTGGGAATCATCTTAGCGTTACAGGAGTAAGAGCGACGGAAAACCCTCTCTCTCTACTGCACGAAATCTGCCGAGCACGAAGCATACCGATGCGGTGCGACGGTGTGCGTAAATGGAGGGGCTGGTTCCCGATGGCTCCCGTCCTCAATCTGGCAGCTCTGGTTTAGGATCCACTCGTGTCGAATAATCGGAATGACCGGAATAATGTGCATTTCAATTTTAATCGAGTTTGTGAAAAGAAGTCTTTAATTATCAGATTCTGATGCCGTCGTACGTTTATAGAAAATTGAACGGTCCGGTGATTTGTTATCAGAGCTTGATTAATCGTTCAATTTTTCCGAAATAACAAACACTTAGGTTTGTACACTGTGCATACACGTGCTAATTCTACATAACCTCAGAGCTGCCAAAAAAGCTAGATTAAAGATTACAAAAATGTCGAAACGACCAGAACATTTAGCACCGCCTGAATTGGTAAGAATTAATTTTTCACCGCATCATAATTGCTTTATTTCCTTTATTCTTATTTTATTCTTATTTTAGTTTTACGATGAATCCGAGGCTCGAAAATATACACAAAAGTAAGTTTAAAGCATTGTTCATTTAGTAATTATAATTCTTTGTGATCTCAATGATTTATGAATACATATTTCAAAACTCTTGTCTTGTAGCTCTCGAATGATGGATATACAAGAACAGATGTGTAAACGGGCTATAGAACTTCTTTTATTACCAGAGGATTGTACTCACTTACTCTTGGACATTGGTTGCGGTTCTGGTTTAAGTGGTAGCGTAATTGAGGACTATGGACATGTATGGATAGGTGTTGATATATCTTCTGCAATGCTTGGTAATTATATTCATTATTTATTAGTTGTAACGTATTTTCCTTCATATTATTTTAAATATTTTTATATCTAATTCATAGGAATAGCTTTAGAAAGAGAAGTAGAAGGAGATTTAATTCTCTCAGATATGGGTCAAGGAATGCCATTTAAAGCAGGAACTTTTGATGGAGCAATCAGTATCTCTGCTTTGCAATGGCTATGTAACGCGGACAAAACTTCACACAACCCATCAAAAAGATTATATAAATTTTTTTCAACGCTGTTTTCATGTTTATCAAGATCTGCTAGGGCTGTGTTTCAGTTTTATCCTGAAAACAGTGAACAAATTGAATTAGTTACAACACAAGCAACAAAAGCAGGCTTTTATGGAGGTGTAGTTGTAGACTTTCCAAACAGTACAAAAGCGAAAAAATATTTTTTGGTTTTAATGACTGGAGGATCTGCTGCTCTTCCCAAGGCTTTAGGTGTAAATGACGACGAGAGGGCCATTTCATACACAGCCAGGAGGTTGAGTGTTCAATTTTCTTTTGTTAATTTGTAATAAATTGCTTATCACATTACTCTTTACTTTTAGGGAGCAAATGAAGAAGGCAAGGGGTAAATCTTTAAAAAACAGTAGAGATTGGATTCTTGAGAAAAAAGAGAGACGTCGGAAACAAGGAAAGAAAGTTCCAGATGATACAAAATATACAGGAAGAAGAAGATGTGGTAGATTTTAAGTTTAACACTACTTTGGACCGCATATATGTTTGTCTCATCTAATGCAGGTTTAAGTTTTTAATGTGGAGGAATTTATATAAATGTTCAATAAATTTGTTCAGAAAATCAGTATGATAGAAGATTTGTAAAACTAAAATAAAAAATCTGCATAGATAAATTTGTGATAAAATTAGCATATAGTAGTGAACTTTACAGTTACTTTTCAATTTAGTGTTTGTACATAGTGTAATATAAAAATATAGCATAGTTTATGTAATTAACAATATTTTCATATATTAAAGTATTGTAAACACATGAATTGAAATACTATTTAACTATTTTATACATTGTGTAAATGTCAACGAATATATATAATATATAGTCATTCACTTATGTTTTTGTATCTACATGTGTATTTTTAAAAGCTTCATATATTTTACAGTGCAATAGTTCAATCAGGCAATAAAAATTTAGATAAACTTTTGTGAACTCCAGGATGTACACGTGTTTTTAGTTCATTTCTATCTAACCAACAATGCTTTACATCAGAAGAGACATGTCCACTTATATATCTTGCTAAAAAGTAGAAAATTTTTGCACCATCTTTACCTGTGCTCTGCATAGTTTTAGGGTATTTGTATTTATAAAATCCAATTGGTGCATTGCCATAAAATTGTACTTTTACAGTATCACCACATAGCTCTTGTAAAGTTCTACGTGCAGTCTAATACGACAAAAATAAATATTTTATTAAGGAACACCTGTAGTTTAACAAATATGCGTGTATGTTATATGCTACTCACTTGTATCATAGTTTCTGTTTGTTTCCTTATACTTTGAGGAGGAAGCCAAAAACTGGAATTGCCAATATTTTGTTCTACTAATAAAACTAGATTTTTATCTAATTTTCGCTTTAAAGAAACATCTGTGTTATCTTCCTTAGCTGCAATAATTAGAACGCAACGTGAAATATATTATAATAAATTAATTAAAGTATAATTCATAAAAACATACCGTTTACTCTCGGTGCTAATTTAAATTGTTCTAATTCATTTTGCCAAGAGTCTTCAAGATCTCGTATCATTTGGGAAGTCATGATATTATCAGAATCTAATGTATCACGTTTTTGTTTGTTTGCTTTCTCTTTTTTCAGCTCAAAATCTGACATCAAACTATTTTCATATTCTATCTGCTGTAACATTTTTTGGAATCTGACTTCTATGTCTTCCATTGGTTTTGTAATTACTGGATGACGCTCTAAGCAAACAGCGCTTAACAAATCCCATTTTCCTTTAACTTCTATGCTTTCTTCTGATAACGTTCGACGTATAACCTTAGATGCTAATGAAACACCTACACAAAATTTTACATTGATTATTTATGAGAAATGATATTTTCAGTAGGGCAGAACATCATGGATATCGATAAATGTAATAATAATAAGTTTTTAAGTAATAACTTACCTATTGATAGGAAAGGTACACCGCTTGATGCGCGTAATGTTACGATTTTCTTCAACATCATTATTCCATATTTAGGCAAAAGGAGACAAAATTAAAAACAGCTGTAGTAAAAATGAAGAAATGATATGATTATAATTCTACAGATATTTAATAATGTTTTAATATTAGTACAAATATTCCTACTAAAAAATTCTGGTTTTAGTCCCACTTTCGTCTTTTGACGACGATACTATTATTGTATGTGAAAGGAACTATAGCAGCTGGCAGTAAGCACAGTATGCGAGCAAGTACTATAGTAATTACTTGTGCTTCATGAGATCAGTGACAGATATCAAAAGAAAGTAATATCAAATTGATTGTGCGTGATATCATAATTTAATTTTCTCGTAGTATTATAAATGCATGTACAAAAAAAAGAATAAACTTGGCATTTAGTGTGCACATATAACTTTGGTTATACCATACAACAGACAAAAATGTTATCTGCTATTATAAAAGAACATCAAGGCAAACAAGCAGCAAGAAAGGAAAGGCAAGGTACACAATGAAAAAATCACAATTTTATACAAACGTAGTATTAATAAAACATAGAACATTAATTTTATACAAAATTGTAACCAAACTTTGCTTTGACAGAGCAAAAAAGGAAAGAAGCAGTACAAGCTGCAAGCAATTTGACACAAGCTTTGGTTGATCATTTAAATGTTGGGTAGGTATTAGGTAATCTTCGACGAAAGTTAAATAAATAAGATAATTCAGCAAGTATGATTATGTAGTGTGGCACAAGCATATTTGAATCAAAAGAAATTAGATGCAGAAGCAAAGCAGTTGCAACACAGCGCGACAAATTTTGCGAAGCAAACGCAATCTTGGTTAAATTTGGTTGAAGCTTTCTCCAGTGCACTTAAAGAAATTGGTGACGCTGAAAATTGGGCGCGCAGCATTGAAGGAGACATGAGAACTATAGCAACTGCCTTAGAATATTCTTATAAAGGTTTTAGAACATTCTTATAAGTAATTATTATTTTATGTAAACAAAAATAAAAAATTAATATAATTCTTTTAGCAACACAAGAAACTCAGGGACCCAGTGCTACCTAAAAATCTAACATGCACCATACATATTGTAATTTTATTTGAAGAATTTAAATGTTAAGAATTACTGTATATTATTACCAATTTTAATGCTATTTTATGTTTGTATTATTATTATACATTAAAAGTTAAAATAAATATGATTATCATCTTTTATAAGAATTTTATTCATTTTTTCCATAATATTCACCTGTTTCAGATTTTTATTTTAAAATTAGCAAAATTAGAGAGAGAATCAGAAAGTGTAGTTCTTGGACATGACTAAAATCTGGTTTTTCATAATTTTGACGTTTGAAAGTGACAACATCTTTAACCTGCATGAAAATAAATATTTGTATGTATAATTTGTTAATGTGAATTGTGAAATTATTTATATAAAAAGACGTGTACGAACATTGTATTTTATATAATGTAGAAGAAAATAAATGTGTTTTGTTAATCAATGCGTTAATTTATTCGTTTACCGATATTTCTATTTATTATTTAATCATCTTAACGAGGGTTAATTTCGCTTCCACAAATATTTTATTAATATCGATGTACATTTATATACTTATTATATATACGTGTATTTTCTTGTAAATTATAAACTGCAAAGATTGCAAAGATTGTGAGGTTTCCAGTGGATTTAAAATTAGACAGCAGTAAGTAAATGAATCGCTTGACTGAAAGATCGCATCCGTTACCGTTGAATCCTGAATACGTAATGAATCGAGAAATTCATTAATTTTTATTTAATATAAAGAATCGACGCAGCGATTTGGAAAAAATCTGGCTTATACTACTATTATAGATGTAGAAGCTTGAATTTTGTTTTATAAAAATCGATGGATATTCGCGGTGTACAGTACGCGTGTACCTGTGATCCCTAACGAAGGGTAGGCGTGCGACAAACAGTAATACAGGTGAATGTTAATCATTAATATGAAAGATGAATTATTTCCAATTTGTTTAATCGTTGCAGGTAGCTAAGAACAGATTTAGCGGTGATTTAGGTATTACGATATTTGATTTTGATAAACCGAGCCTCAGTTATTCTCCCCGATTAATTAAAGCGAAGGACAAGGCCAGTGATAAAGAAGGAACGTCGAGTAGGTGGTGCAGTAGTAAAAGTCAGAACGAAATTGAATATTTTCTCTATCTTTCGATATTCAGATATCTATACGATTTGATAACTCTTTACAAAATTCGTATATTTACATTTATCACTTCGCTCGGTCATTTGGTAAAGGATCGCGAAATAAAACCGCCTAGATTTCTTTCCATTCATTTATCAATCAATACAAAATTCTTATATCTACATTTACTTGCTCTCAGATCAAGTCATTACATTTCAACATACAATTTGACATACGGAAATACTTAAACTAAGTCGTAGTTCTTCGCCTGGTACCGTTCGCAAAGATTGGACTTTGCATGAAAACAGTTTTAATTACTTTTGAATATTGTCCCGCTAGGAAACTCACACGTAAGCAGTAGTAGGTCCAGAATAATTGTCCGAATCTGTACATATGTATGTAGCAGACAGGCTATCTCTTTCTCGCAGCACGGGATTGGTCAAGAACCTTGCGGCTCTAGCTTGCTTTGAATTTCACTTGGTTTGTCAAGAACACTTGCTCAAGGAACAACGATTCAAATATTATTAACCAAAACATAAAAATGGCTGAGTGTAGTGGAACAAGTGTACCAAAGGAAGCAGACGAAAGTAATAATGATAATCAAGCAAATCGAATTAATGCTCTGATTAAAGAAGTAATGTATACGTTTTACATAATTATTTTAAGCTTAACAATTAATAATCTTGCTAACATAAAATTAAACATACTTGTTCCTTTTGTCTACCACTTTTTGAAGCTTGCGGAGTTGAGAAACGAGTACAACAAAGCGAAGAAGATTCGAAATTTCTGGTGGGCACAGGAGTCCGGATTGTCGGCAACTGTTGCTTTGACGAAGATTAGATGTGAAAAGTTAGAACAGAAAGAAACTGATCTCAAAGCTTCGATTTCTAAAATTACAGAACAAGAGGCTATTGTAGAACAGGAAATGAGGAATTTGATGTCACAGAGAATGTCGCATACTTTGCAGGAACGGTAATTTTCTTTTTCACTGATTCGATACATTTGGGCTCGAACTTTTACCAAAGTCATAAATGTTTTAGCGATGAATTTCAAAAGAACGAAAGAAAATATCATAACATGTTTATAAACGCACAGAAAGAATACGTGAGTTTCTTATACACATGAATAAATAATACATGTTTATACAATGACAGTTAAATTCTACGAAGTAATTATTTTTTAGTCAAATGAAAGTTTATCTAATGATATTAAAATGTATCAGAATGAGTATACGAAAATATATAACGAATTACCGGTGCTTAGAGAACGACTGGAACATTTGCAAACGCAATGTGGTTTTCATAATTTATACAGTGAGGACGATCCAGAGATCGTGAAAATTGATGAATTAATAAGAAGTATACGGTAAATGTGTTATTTTTTAATATAAGGGAAACAACGTATTTTAATCTAACTGTAACGTACGCATATTTTACATGTAGCGAGGATACGGATGACAAGCTGCACAACATTATAATCACTGAAAATATATTGAAAAATTTGGATAAACGAATACAAGATGTAATTGGCGAAACGCAGGCGCTGAAAAATCTTACTAACTTGTAACTACTAATTTGTATTGTTGAACTAACTAACTTTTGTATTACAACTATTTCAGTCTTATTATTATTCTTTCATAGTTCATTGTAATTTCGATTAAATTGATAAGATAATTTCAATCAAATTGATAATAAGATAATTGTCAACATTTAACTGTGAAGAAATTAATAAAAGAATTTTATTTTCGTATTCTTGCAATTCTATAATTACGCTTTCTTCCTCTCTCTGTTCAGCATGCGGCGGCATCTGAATCAAACAGCGATGAAATGATGCATTTGCTTTCCCCCAACCCTCAGTATAGTGCACGGACGAATGAATTTCGATCAATCAAGACCCACCCTTTTTACCCTTCCACCCTTGCTGGAAGATACACCGTGCTCGCAATCAGCCTACAACTACATCATCCGCGTTTATTTGTTAGACTACTGTCCACTGTATACGTTTACTAAACCCTGTAGGGATAGCGTATGATGTAGGATTTATTCTCATATAATCGGTTATAAGTGTATCGTATATGCCAACGATATTTAATATTTAAATATCGTGTCTCCGTTTCCTATTTCCTATATTTCATGATCCCTTTACTTGTCGATTCACAGTTCTCCTATCTTCTAACTTTGTTCTAATTACATAATTTTCATACTGTGTCATTACATCATTGTCTTGCATCTTTGCACATGTCTGCCCTTATAAATTCTAATTCCTATCATTCAAATTCGAAATCTAAACTTTACATCTCAATTCAGAGCATTTTGTCTTTGAATTTTTTCACAACTCATCTATAATTCGTAATAAAGCTGTTATCTTTATTACTGCAATTGTTTGAGTCCCAAGCATGTTTGCTATGTTTGCATGTTTGCGAAAATTTGCTATGCTCAATTAAAATAAGCATCATCGCGCTGTTTGGCATTTGCCGATAATGTTTTTTAAATGATACTATCAATTCTATTGATTCAACTGGTTAATAAATTTCTGTACAATAATAAAAGAAGGAGCATCTTGCTACATTCGATTTTTTATTTAGTACTTCCACAGTATAAGCAATGGACTTTTAGATAGGGCTATAATTATCCATAATTATATCATCCAAGTAAAAGGTAACAATAATAATATCGTTATACTGTTTTATTTATATTGTTTTACACATATTAAGGTATTGTGTATATAAGCTAATTTATATTGTAGAAAGTCAATGTGGTAAATATATGTGTATGTACATCAAAATATTGATAATTTAGCCCTGTTCTTCCGTTGATCTTGTTCGGCAGCAATACTCTTCTGAGATGCCCTTAAACCAACAAGTTCATTCTGCTTTTCATTGTACTTCATTGCAATGTTGTTATAATGAATGGTTCCTTTAGCATGTCTTGCCAATGATTCCTTCAGCTTCGACGATTCCCTCTCTAATCTTAAAATATTTTCGCCGATTTGAAAACTTGCTACGTTCAATTGCCGGTTTGATTCTGTCTTAAGACTATTCTTATTCTTTGAGATATTATTCTGTCCTTCGGTTTTAGCTGTAAAACAACCAGTGAAATGTTTGACGGATAGCATACAATGGATGATATGAGAGACAATTTTTATGCACATACGTTTATCACCTAAAGTTGTGTTTATGAAATTAAATACATTTTTCTGTTCCCGTTCTTTCTCCCTTTGATACTGTTTCTCTCTCTGCTGTTCTAATTTCTGCTGCTGCTTTCGCATTCTACGTTCTACAGAAAATAAATTTTCGTCTCCACCGGCGTTTTCTCGCAGTTCCATGCAATGATCTGGAAAGCAACGTTTTATTCTAGTCACATACAGTAGAATCACAATTATTAAAACACACATTATTACAAGATATTCTATTATCTAAACAATATCCTTAAGTTATTCTAATAAAATATGTAAAAAGAAAAAATCTGTACAGTACTGTTAACAATAAAATTAAATTGAATTGGTCTATTAAAGAAGTTAATCGGTAGTTGTACATACCTAGCGATTTACCAGCTGGTAGAATCGTTGCTTCAACTGGTTTTATTCTACCATCCGCATGTTTCCCAAGGCCAGTGCCAACTACATATCCCATTTGAGCCATTAGTTTACTACCTATACCACGCGTATGCTTCTCCCAGTTTCCTAGTGGTGCATTGCCATCAACCGAGAGAAGCGATTTCTGAATTATCTCTTCCTGTAAATGGTTTATTGAATCGCTTTCATTGCCACTGTTTTCGCTGTCAGATGTATCTGACATTTCCAACTCGGCATCACCTGCACATGAATAAGTATAAAAACAAATTAATTACGAACTTATATTTTTATAATTACTTAATCTATTGCCATAAGTCTGTACCACCGATAGTTCACATTTAAACATCACCATTGGATAATGGGTATCACCAACTATATAGCTCATTAAATTGGTTTCATTGAACAAAAGAAATTCTCATATTGTCAAAGAATTATAAAGCCGCGAGATGGCGAGGAAAGCAAATTGTAGTGTTAGCATCAAGGTGTTAATAAAATACGTACCAAGGGGTAGGAGATCCTGAAGGAAAATTTCTGCAATGTTACCATTAGACTCAAACTTAATTCTAAAGACATCTCCTTCCTTCTCTGGCATTTTTAGTACAACAGATCTATGCCATAATTGATTTGTGTGTTTTGCCAATACTCGGCTGCCCATTTTTATACTTTGAAAATCGGGTTCCCTGCAAAGAAAAAAATAGTGTCAATTTTTCTCTACATGTTTATTTCAAACATTACGAGATCTATTTACCTGTACTCTTGTATACTAGATAATGGCACAAATTCTCCATGTGAAAATCTACAATCCTCGTCAGAAAACTTGCATTTTCCATCCAAATAATAAGGACATGGAAGCATTTCTTTGTGTGTTGGGTTTAGGAAAAGAACCCTGACCTAAATGACGAAATAACAAATACAAAAATTAAATTTACTTCAAATCATATAATACTTTGATGAATAAAAATCTAAAATTTTCTAGAAAGAGACAGAAAGTACATTCCCGCTCAAAAAATTGGACAACTTTCTGCTTTGTGAATACAACATGGTCACTTGTCCTTAAATTTTAACATTGTCTGTAGAAGTGTATTGATTTAAAAACCTCTGGATTATGTTTAAGAACAGAAGTTTGTAAAATAGGTCATTCCACGTTTTGAGACTCTGACAGCCTATTTTAAGCGGTAATGTATATTCAGTTAGTATTATGGTATATCACCTTTATATCCTGCATATTTTTTATTCCTGTATCGCTTTGATATACAGAGGATATCATAGCATTATGATAACCAATGCCACCCCAATTGCTACCGTGAGGAGCTCTACATTTCATGCCTTCAAGCTGCCTCAATTCATCCTGCAAGATGAACTTGCACCGTATAATTGTGTCATTTCTATGTCCTAGAGAATACTTGCGTACTGACTTCTATGTTATTGGATGCACCATCATCTTGTTTATCCTGCTCATTTTTCACAGACTCATTTGCAGTTTTCTTCAGTTCTGCCTAACAATCAATATTGCATGAGATTATTAATTACGTTATATTTATAATACATTATTTTTTTGCATCCACTGTTATTATTTATTTATAACTACTTAAGTGATTACCTTGAATAAGGCATATTCCTTGGCCAATGGATCATTAACATCAACATCGACATCATCATCGTCGTCGTTATCGTCGTCGTCGTCGTAATCTAAGTCCTCGCTAGAATTTTCGACACCTTGCAAGCTTTCTTTCGTTAACGTAATGAGTTCTTGCAGGTCCGCTTGCAAGCTCAATAATTTCTCTCTATCCGCTTCTTGAGTAGTCACGGCCAAAGTCGCTTGAACCTGAGCCAACTGATGAATAAAATGAAAATCAGGCTCACAAATAGTTTCGATAAAATATTGAACGGGTTTATTAGCAAACGGTTATGTTGCCGCGGAGGAAAACGTCAATACAAGCTTCATTTGTATACCTGCTGTTCGTACTGTGCGATCGCCTCCTTCAAGCTTTCCACGTCTGTCATATTACACTCTATCCTCTGCACAATGTAGATTCTTAGACACTCAAAAATTCTTATAATAAACACAAATGATAATTTACATTCAGACTCTTTCACTTTCTGTTGCTTGCCGTCCGAGTAAGTTAACGATCCTACCACATCGTCCACATCCTACATAGTGTACAGGGAACTCCTTCGATTATGGTCCAACACACGCATGCCACGATACGGTTTCGCGTGAAAGGCAAACTGCAGCAAAGTTCATGTTTGTATAGAAACACAAGATATGTATCCTCATAGCTCGGTTCATCGCGCATTTTAGCGAGTTATAAATTTTTATCATTTTATAAATGTACTTTAGTTTAACTGTGATTTATCGTTGGGTCTGGAGCAGCAATAATAAAATATAGTAATCGAAATAAGGATGTCGAACTTTCAAACTCAACTCGTGTATGCTTTAGGAAATAGAACAAAAGTTTTTCCAGAACTAAGAAAAGTATTTGTTCGTCCTTTAATACAAAGTTAGTATGAATTGTATCTAAATTATGAAATTTAATCTAATACGCTCATCTTAAAATGGAGTACGAATGACATTTGCAGTAGCTGTAAAGGCGATAAACCAAGAATACATAGAGGAGGGAATATTGGATAGAATAAGTCAAAAGTACAATGTGCCAGAAGAAACTGTGGATGAATATTACTCAGTTATTTTTACAGTATTAAAAATTCATTTGGGTACGTTGTCCCAGAATATAAAGCCAGCAGAATTTAAACAAATATTAGAGGAATTAAAGTATGTATCTCTGCCATATTTATATGCTTTATCATAATATGTTTAATATTTATTATAAAAGAGGTTTATATTCTTTGAATAGATTATCTGCAGAATGTATTGATGATCTATCTACAGTTGTATATGGTCAAAAAAGACCAGAATTAATATCAGGTTTAATACAAAAGACCAAGTTTTATCCTCATTTAATCGCCTGTAAGTGGCGAATAGATATTACTATTTCATCTAGGTAAATATATATTTTTGTTTATGAACCATGAATTTTATAACTCTATACTAAACTAAAATATTGAAGGATTTATTACTTGCAATTTTTAGCATATTAAATAGGGTCCTAGAACCACATATCATAATGGAATGGACATTTAGTAATGGAAAACGCCAGATATTTGAACTGTCACTGACAAAGTTTCATCAATTGAGACATGCCATAGCAACTATTCTTGTAGAAATGCAAAAGGTTGAACAACAATGTGCCTTGAAGAACATAATATGCAGTTGATCATTGAAAAACCAACAGTAC
>SHCU01000045.1:311567-327397 GCA_004307685.1 Ceratina australensis | reverse complement strand
AAATCTACCGAGCACGGAGCGCCAAAAGTGGAGGGGCAGTTTCCCGATGGCTCCCGTCCTCAATCTGGCATCTCTGACCACATCCTACATAGTGTACAGGGAACTCCTTCGATTATGGTCCAACACACGCATGCCACGATACGGTTTCGCGTGAAAGGCAAACTGCAGCAAAGTTCATGTTTGTATAGAAACACAAGATATGTATCCTCATAGCTCGGTTCATCGCGCATTTTAGCGAGTTATAAATTTTTATCATTTTATAAATGTACTTTAGTTTAACTGTGATTTATCGTTGGGTCTGGAGCAGCAATAATAAAATATAGTAATCGAAATAAGGATGTCGAACTTTCAAACTCAACTCGTGTATGCTTTAGGAAATAGAACAAAAGTTTTTCCAGAACTAAGAAAAGTATTTGTTCGTCCTTTAATACAAAGTTAGTATGAATTGTATCTAAATTATGAAATTTAATCTAATACGCTCATCTTAAAATGGAGTACGAATGACATTTGCAGTAGCTGTAAAGGCGATAAACCAAGAATACATAGAGGAGGGAATATTGGATAGAATAAGTCAAAAGTACAATGTGCCAGAAGAAACTGTGGATGAATATTACTCAGTTATTTTTACAGTATTAAAAATTCATTTGGGTACGTTGTCCCAGAATATAAAGCCAGCAGAATTTAAACAAATATTAGAGGAATTAAAGTATGTATCTCTGCCATATTTATATGCTTTATCATAATATGTTTAATATTTATTATAAAAGAGGTTTATATTCTTTGAATAGATTATCTGCAGAATGTATTGATGATCTATCTACAGTTGTATATGGTCAAAAAAGACCAGAATTAATATCAGGTTTAATACAAAAGACCAAGTTTTATCCTCATTTAATCGCCTGTAAGTGGCGAATAGATATTACTATTTCATCTAGGTAAATATATATTTTTGTTTATGAACCATGAATTTTATAACTCTATACTAAACTAAAATATTGAAGGATTTATTACTTGCAATTTTTAGCATATTAAATAGGGTCCTAGAACCACATATCATAATGGAATGGACATTTAGTAATGGAAAACGCCAGATATTTGAACTGTCACTGACAAAGTTTCATCAATTGAGACATGCCATAGCAACTATTCTTGTAGAAATGCAAAAGGTTGAACAACAATGTGCCTTGAAGAACATAATATGCAGTTGATCATTGAAAAACCAACAGTACTATGTATAATACTGTGCATTCTTTGTGCAATACTACATTAGAAGGACAAACTATCATAGAAAGTCTTTTTTATTGCTGGAATAAAACAGTACATATATAAATGCATAATATATTAAGATTACAAGCTAAATCAATCTTTTTATAGAAAAGTAGCAAAGATATTTAAATAAATGTTACATATGTATACATTAACAGAGATCAGTACTCAATTTCTATTGTTGTTCCAAATGAAAACCTGAAAGTTTACAGATATTCTCTAACGCACATTTATTTTCAAAATCATTGAATAAAAGAATTAACAGTAAATGGAAGAAGTTTGTAAATAATAAAGATTTTTTCATGTATAGAAATTCTAAAATAATCTGTGATATTATTTATCCCTATTAATGTTTAATTAGCATTACGTGATTAGATATAGTATTATTAAAGAGCTAAAAGCATATGGTATACATAGAGCAAAAGCACATCTACTGATACACTTTCCTGCACTTCACACCGACACGTTTGTACCTGTAGGTGTAGGTGGATCTGTTTAAAGTTTGAGAGGAATCGAAGTATTTCGTGAAAATGTCATCGTTGTTAAAAAATTGTTGGAGGCTTTCACGAAGTCTTCCTGTTGCAACACCAATATGTAAATCAATTTATCTAATAATTATTTAACGTTCTTTTTCCTACATTATGTAATTAATCATAAAGTAAATTAATAGGTTATCCGAAGTTTTTTCCTTCAATAAGAACAAACAGTACGGAAACCGAAAAACCAGAAACACGACGTATGTAAAATAATTTATCAGCATCATTAAACATTTAACTAAACCATATTGATAAAAATAATTAGTTTTAACGACTTTTCATTCAGCTACTTTTTACTCTTGTTTTCCTGAATTCTTATGTTATGCTAATTTATTACTTTTTATAGCAACAATACGTCAAATTACAACGGATTTGACAGAGTTAAAGGATATGGGTGCATATATTTCTGCATGTCTACCCAAATATGTGCAGAAAGCTCAAATAGTTAGTGGTGACGAACTTGAGATAATGGTTTGTCGAGAAGGAATCTGTCCAACACTAAAATTCTTAAGAAATCATCATCATACACAGTATACTTCGTTGTCAGATATTACTGCAGTAGATGTTCCTTCCAGGAAATATAGATTTGAAGTAACATTACTTTTAACATTTACTTCATAGTACTTCACACCACGTATTTTATAATATAAATACTATCTAGTCGTTTCCAAATTTCTAGATCGTTTATAATCTTCTTTCTTTCACATTTAACTCCCGTATTCGAGTAAAAACTTATACGGATGAATTAACACCTGTACCATCAGCAGAAGAAGTCTACGACGCTGCCAATTGGTATGAACGAGAAGTATGGGATATGTTTGGTGTTTTATTTGAAGGTAACACGGATCTTCGTAGAATTCTTACTGATTATGGTTTCGAGGGACATCCATTGAGGAAAGATTTCCCACTTAGTGGTTTCGTTGAGGTAATTTTTTCATGTAAAAGTAACAGGTTGGCAAAAGAGTTCCTTCATATTTTATAACAAAATTCAAACAATTTTTTCTTATTTTTACATGCTTTCTTAAAGATTTGTATTTAACATGACTTTACTGTAATGTCGCTATAAACAATTCACTGTAGGCACACTTACAATGTCAATATATAGAAACTTCTTTTTCAGCCCAATATTTTATTTATGTGGATTCTTAATACAATGAAATATTTTTAGGTACGTTATGATGATGAATTAAAAAGAGTCGTATGTGAGCCTTTAGAACTGACACAGGAGTTCCGTAAATTTGAATTATCAGCTCCCTGGGAACAGTTCCCTAATTTCCGTGCTGTTGCTGCTCCCGCTGAAGAAACTGAAAAAACAGAACCGAAAGATCCTAAAGATAAGAAGTAAATTGATTTTAGGTACAATAAATCTATAGAGAAACAAACATATAATTTAGTTTCTACACATTATTTATTTAATAGTATCCGCGAACAATGATACTATTATCTATCCTTCTCAATAAAATAGAATAAACACGAACACGGAGATCTTTGTATAATACGTTCATTTTCTCTGTCGTAATGTCCAATTGAAGGATACGTATTTTGTATTGTTATTTATTTTACATATTGTATAATATAAACTTAATTCGATAATTACAAAGTGCTTATATCCTAATTGTAAGGCATATTTTTCGGTGACTTACAAACAAATCAAATCAATAACAAAATTGACTGATCTATTCACGTGTATATAACAATAGGAAATACAGCATACTTATCCCCTTTCCTTAGAGGACTGTATAAAGTACTTTGCTTTTTACAATTACATATAGTACATATGCTGAGAACATTTTACATGCATAACTTGTATTATTGCATCTTTCATATTCTTTTTTTTTATGGTAGCACCAGGATGCAGTGCGTCGTTAAACTAAGTACTTAATTATTAGAATGCGGATTTTTATGCAAAACAAAAATTGTAGGGTAACAAATGACATTTCGTAATGATATCCTCTAATACTTTGAACATTATGGCATGCATTTTGCAGTTGATATTTTACATTTTCTTCATTACATGTATTTCATAGGCTTTTTTCGTGTTCAAGGTGTAAATGCATAATATCCGCAATCTATTAATTACATGTTTGTGTGTTCATTTTAATAGCAACAACAATTTACTTTCGCTGAATAAGTTTTCATTTCTCTTTTTCAAGAATAAGGCAAGATACTTCCAATGAGAAAAAAGAAACGTTTGTGTTTCTTAAAAATATATCTTTCGAAAATTGTCTTCTTATCAATCCACCTGAAAATGTGCGTGTGGATCGTCTATATAACATCACAGTGCCAGTGGTGTATATGTACATTGATAAACATTCATTCTAACATCACAGTATTCCATAATTGTATTCTCGTTACCATTTATCGCTATAGACGATCAGATTACGTTTCTATAATGATCGTACCACAAACAGCTGACCGTTGGCCATTGTGATTATTCAGTTCCATCGGCGAGGCGCGCTACAACTTTTCCGGTTGACACGCCTCCGCGTTTTTCTGCCTCCTTTTAATCAGCGGAACGAAGCCCCATAACGACGCGCCCACAACTAGAATGATACCTAGAATGCTAAAGATTGGCCCGTAACTACGAATCTGTTCGTATATGAGGCCACAAATCGGTGGCCCGATTAGCTGTATAATACCGTTCACGAACAACGAAATACCGTAAGATGAAGTCAACTTTTCGGTCCCCAACATATCGGCCATAATAACTGCGGTGATGCCGACGTAAATACCTGACGCTAAGCCGAAAATGCCGCAAGATATCGACAGAAGGGAGTAGGTTTTTGCTAATGGGAGTAGAGCTAACGAGATTCCGGATATAAGCAAACCTCCAACGAAGTACCAGTGCTTCGGCATGATCGCGACATCGGAAAGAGCGGAACCACCGATACGTCCTATCAAATCTAGGATTGATACGATAGAAAGCAGCAAATTGGATATGCTCTTGTCGAAACCCAGTGAGATCGCATACGCCGGTAGTAATATAACGAAGTTCGTGTAGCTGACCGCGTTTGTTGAATTTGAGATCAGGATCACCAAGTAAATGGGGTCCTTTAATAGACTAAAATCAAAGAATTTCTTAGTTTCTTTATCGTCGTCTTTGGTTGTCTCCTCGGGGCCCTTCCTGGTGAACGTGTTGGATATCGCGTTCAATGTCAACGTGGACGCTCTCTCAGGATGTAGCGCGGATAGCGTGCTGCCGTGATACGGTGTGCTGATGTAATTGAATGACGACGTGCTCGGGGATTGGAATGGGGATTTCTGACGCCTGGACAGTCTTGAGTCACCACCGCGTTCCGGTACCGCGTGCAACGCCGGCGTGCTGTGCATCTGGCCAGTTATCTCCCGTCCCGTGGGCATGCTGATCTTCCTCGTGCGGCTCTGCACGGGCGTGTTCTTGTAATATTCTAATGCGACGCTAGACGCGCTCTTCGGCACGATCGGCGCTGCCTTTTCATTTGAAGTGATAATATGATTCGTTTGCTTCTCGTCTTCGGGGCTAGCTATCGTCATTGAAACAGCATTCTCCAGGTCGACGTCGTCGGCTTTCGCTGACGACGAGGCTGGGACCATGTGCTTTTCCACCGGTTCGTACAAAAGAGCGCTCGCCCAAACATTTAAAGTGACGGCGCCCAGTATTAATACTGCACCTCTGGAAAAAAGCAAAATAAAGTTTTAACATCTTTTATATTCCATCAATTGATGTGATTTGCTCATAGAGCAATATAATTATTGTCATCCCAGAGCTGTTGGAAAAAGAAAATAATCACATTTCTTTAAATTACATACAGTTAATTAAGATATTGGATTGAGGAAAATATTTCTTTGTATTTATGCGAAAAGTGTAAAGTGTAATGGAACGAATAATTAACCACTAAGCCGAAGTTGATTAACAGCGAAGACGTTGTTTTTCGTTGGATCAATGCCAGGGCACGTATATTTTTGACGATTCGCCAAAAAATAAAGAAGTTTCGCTGAGACGTTCTGTTACGTTTGCCGTAGAGCCTGGGCATTGCACCAACAGATTACCATTTCATGCGTTCAGTTCAAAATACTTTGAATAGAGTAGAGGCCCGTGAAAACCACTTGCTGCAGTTTTTCGCCGGAAAATCCTATAAATTTTACAGTGACAATAGGTTTGTCAAAAAAATTGGCAGTAGATTGTTGAACAAAATAATTTAAATAAATAATTGTTGAATTTTCTAATATATAATATATCTAAAATACGAAGAAAGTTTTCCTCAATCTATTATTTCTGTTTTTATAATATCTGGTTAGTTAAAAACAATTTATGCTAGCTTGGTTTTATCAAATGAAATTAATGTTTTTAAATAACAATCAGCGATGTAATGAAATAAGAATAAATCGATAAAAAATAAATGCTAGCGTTTACGAGAACGCTTTATTTTTTATATAGCTCATATTATACAATATTCGCTTTGAAAAAAGTACAAGGATTAATATCACAGACCAGTTACATTTCGTTAATACTGTTAACATGTTTGTTTATCATAATCTTTGGTAACAGACACAACATACTGTTGATTCTTATATTAACATATTAATGTTATGCAACAAATATTTCACAAATTACCACCAAGTATCGCAGACAAAGTCTTACGCATTGCGAGATACGTAAGACCGATATGGCAGTTTGTTTCTCTTTTAATGACAGACTCTATCAGAAATCATAGGGGTGTTTCATAGTCTGCACCATACACTTGTTTACCAGTTAGGACAGACTATGACATACACAGTGTGCGTCAATCTGAAACTATTTTTTATACTGATTAAAAAGACATTAGGTATCGTATTGAAGCAAAACAAGATCGTTTGCTCGAGAACACTCTAGGCATTTGAAACTCGACCGTTTCGAAACAATAAGAAAATCTATAACCATTTTCTTCTTCTGCTTTTAAAACATTTTTAGCGTGCGTTTCAGATCGCGTCACAATAATCTGCGGTACGAGAGAAGTTCGTCTTCTTCGACAATCGTATTTTCTCCTCTTCTCCCGTGGAACACATTTTTCTGCAACAAAAGAAAAAAATAAAACGGACACTTAAACGGGCGGCAATAAACTATCTTGTTATCGTTTTAATAACAATGGTATGTACGTAGATACTATACATATATGCAGAATATTTAAAAGGTGTGTACGCCTCAACACTCGTAACTCGCGTTACGATATTCTTCCGCATTTGCATTCGACGTTAATTTCAATACTATTCGTTTCGATCGCGGCGCTTTTAAAGCTCACCGCATCGTGGAAAGAATAATTCTGAGGAAATAAAAAATTGCGTTCAGTTCAAAATACTTTGAATAGAGTAGAGGCCCGTGAAAACCACTTGCTGCAGTTTTTCGCCGGAAAATCCTATAAATTTTACAGTGACAATAGGTTTGTCAAAAAAATTGGCAGTAGATTGTTGAACAAAATAATTTAAATAAATAATTGTTGAATTTTCTAATATATAATATATCTAAAATACGAAGAAAGTTTTCCTCAATCTATTATTTCTGTTTTTATAATATCTGGTTAGTTAAAAACAATTTATGCTAGCTTGGTTTTATCAAATGAAATTAATGTTTTTAAATAACAATCAGCGATGTAATGAAATAAGAATAAATCGATAAAAAATAAATGCTAGCGTTTACGAGAACGCTTTATTTTTTATATAGCTCATATTATACAATATTCGCTTTGAAAAAAGTACAAGGATTAATATCACAGACCAGTTACATTTCGTTAATACTGTTAACATGTTTGTTTATCATAATCTTTGGTAACAGACACAACATACTGTTGATTCTTATATTAACATATTAATGTTATGCAACAAATATTTCACAAATTACCACCAAGTATCGCAGACAAAGTCTTACGCATTGCGAGATACGTAAGACCGATATGGCAGTTTGTTTCTCTTTTAATGACAGACTCTATCAGAAATCATAGGGGTGTTTCATAGTCTGCACCATACACTTGTTTACCAGTTAGGACAGACTATGACATACACAGTGTGCGTCAATCTGAAACTATTTTTTATACTGATTAAAAAGACATTAGGTATCGTATTGAAGCAAAACAAGATCGTTTGCTCGAGAACACTCTAGGCATTTGAAACTCGACCGTTTCGAAACAATAAGAAAATCTATAACCATTTTCTTCTTCTGCTTTTAAAACATTTTTAGCGTGCGTTTCAGATCGCGTCACAATAATCTGCGGTACGAGAGAAGTTCGTCTTCTTCGACAATCGTATTTTCTCCTCTTCTCCCGTGGAACACATTTTTCTGCAACAAAAGAAAAAAATAAAACGGACACTTAAACGGGCGGCAATAAACTATCTTGTTATCGTTTTAATAACAATGGTATGTACGTAGATACTATACATATATGCAGAATATTTAAAAGGTGTGTACGCCTCAACACTCGTAACTCGCGTTACGATATTCTTCCGCATTTGCATTCGACGTTAATTTCAATACTATTCGTTTCGATCGCGGCGCTTTTAAAGCTCACCGCATCGTGGAAAGAATAATTCTGAGGAAATAAAAAATAAATAGTTAAAAGAAATGAACAATGTCAACACGAATTGCACGTCTGGACAAGCGTTACATTCGCAGCAAATTCTCAAGTGATTTACACCTTCGGAATGGTCAACATTTTTCGATAAATGAAACAACGCCCATTCAGATATGTTCGAGCGACATGTTGCACATCAATTATTAGGCAGCGAATTTTATGCATTTATAGAAAAGTCTTATAAAAAATGTTTGCCGCGTACAAAATATTAAAAGATGAATGCTTCTTACCATGTTTACATTATACAATAAATGTCTATTTAAAATTTCAATTTTAACTGGATATCATGAATATTTTATTTCGCGTAAGAATCCGCCTGTTAATTACACAAAAAGAAAGAAAGTACAGGAATAAAGTAAGGCGGTAATAAAAAATGCGATAAAAGTAATTTCCTCTTGGATCAATTAATTCTTGACTATGCTTATCTGCGAATAAATAATGTGGAACGGATAAAAGTTGGAGCTATCTTAATACCGTTTTTTATGCTCACGACACATCAACTCTAAACACGTGAGCATCACGCGTTTGCGCGCACTTGAAATGTGCAATGTGCAATGTACTTTCAACGTCAAGTCGTACGTTTCCGTGGTTTTTGCACGGTCGTGTTTATTACGTACCCACACATATCAAAAGCAGGTGCGTATGATATGTGTTCCTTTACGCACGGCTACTCGATAAGTTTTTTCTTTTCCACATTCAAATCTGTGAATGTACTTTTATGAAATCAATATATATATGCAGAATAAGTGTTCTTAATTTCACATTAATAGTTGAGTATTAGGATCTCTAATAAAAATGTAAAACATTTCGTTTATAGATTTAAGTAAGTTATGTACAAAGTTTCATCAAAGCGATAAAAAATGAGGAGTTTTTAAACATGTAGAATGTGCTTATTATTTGTTAAAATTTTTTTATCAAATGTATTCGATTGCTGTAAGCTATTACTCTCCATTTAGACTAGTCAGTGCAATCTCTGTTTTATTTAGCAGTGTACGTTTTACAAACTACTTGATCCCGCTCCAACTGTTCCGTTTATACAAAATTTTCTATTCTTCCGAATACTCGGCTCGGTTCGTTTATTCGAAATCAGCATTACTCAGCTTGATTTTCCGAATACTTTGACACTTCTATTTCCGACACAAGGATCGCATCCGAGGCTTTAAATAACCATGCGGCCAAAGAACTCGTTTTTATCATTACGGAGCGCAGTCATAGCAATAGGATGCGTAACATTGCTTCAGACTATCTCGCTCTTTTTTTATCGCACTCGTCCGACTGGAAATCAAGTATTCAAATGTATTGCCTGCAGTGTATAATAACTTCCCTTAAGATTTGGATATATTTCAAAATGGTATATTTTTTTAACAGTCGACCGAACAACTTCCTTTTCTGCGGGATGTTAAAAGGCTCAGGTTACTTCTACCAGATAAATATCCTAATTTTTGTTCATGTCACCATACTTCAGCGTGCCTAACTGTTTTATGCTTTTCATGATTTTTACGAAACTTTGTACGTACATATAACTTAATATCTATAAATGAGATGTTTCAAATGAATTTCGGTCAGTGCATTCAGTACGCATAATATTAGCCGTAAAATGAATCTCATGATAAAAAATGAAATGGATATCTTTCATTGCTTAATTTCGCGTTCCAAATATTTTATTTTACAGAGATCCACATCCTGCATATCATACAGGAAATCAGACCTCATAATACATGTTAAAAAAAACAAAGTTCTTTGATCCAATATTAAAAAACTCATTCTGTTTTTAAATGTGTTCGAATATTAATGAACATTGTATAACTAAGCTTGGGTCAAGCAACACTTTCAGACGAGGCACGAGACAAAAACGAATAAAAGAAAACTATTGATACGGAATACATAATCCTTACCTAAACCACACGTGCTAAGTCAAACGCCGTCTTCGCATGCAGGCTTCGGGTTAGTATATACATACATAATATTTCCACGCTTTTCAAAAAGGAAAGAAACGTTAATTCGCGGGCTTAATGAAGCATTTTGAACAATTGTCTCCTTAAATATGCTTTAAATGACTAAACATTATCATTTGAAGGTATTAGTAGCAGTAATGGATTTACTAATCGCAGAAACATGATTTTACAATTATTTCTGATTGAATTTCGAATACTTTTAAGCCGTAACATTATCGTACGCATGACGAATAGTCAATGCTCGTTATCATTAATGACAATAGGTTTGATAGTGAAACCGTGAAACAGTTGTAGCTAGGGGGCCATAAATTTTGCAGAGATATGCAATAAAATGGAAAGTAACGTCAGCTGGTCGCGAATCTAACGGCGCAATTATCTCATTAAACGTGCTTTAAATCACTAAACATTATCATTTTGATATGTTATTAATAGTGTTCGATTTATCTATTAATCACAGAAATGTGATTTTTAAACTACTTCTGATCCGAGCTCAAAAACTTTTAAGCCGTAACATGATCGCATAGATGTCGAATAGTTAACGCTCGTTATCATTAATGACAACTGGTTTGATATTGAAACCGTGAAATAGCTGAAACTAGGGGGCCGTAAATTTCGCAAGAGATGTGCAATAACGTAGTGTAAACAAATGCACGCGCGCGTGCTTGGTCCGAGTATCTCTCGTGAAGGTAGCTATACGCATGCATGATCAATCATTTGTCGTATTTTAATTAATTGTAATAATGATATAGATATAAAATACTCACCGGAGTCAACGATCTTCACGTAAAATATTATACATACTTTCTACGGCAGTAACACTTTTTATTTACAAATCATCACGATAACGAGAAGATAATGCACAAACTTCTCATATTTTTCTTTAGGACACACTAACGGTGTTGCAGATTATGTAAATATTGGACAGATTAAGCTCACAAGTCACAGACTGCATTAAATTTTGTCAAAATCAAAATTAAGACATATTTTAAATAAAAAAAATATTAATAAATCATATAAAATTTTTCAACGAAGTGGTTCATCAAAATAAAATATTTAATTTCGGTATAATCCGTTAGCAACTGGAAATTATTATAACGATCTCATACCTGTTCTCGTCCATAAATATAATTAAGAGAACGTACCTGTAACCATATTCTTGTAGAAGGATTCCGATGACGGGCGGAAGAAATATCGAACCTAACGCGCTACCAGAAATGCAGAGTCCGTTCGCAAGACCGCGGAGTCGCACGAAGTATGAAGTTACTATGTACACTGTTGGAGGGAAAGACAGGCCTGCTCCTATTCCTACCAGGACTCCATAACTAAACAATTGTACAAAGAAAATTAATTAACGGTCAATGTGTTTATTTTATCAATTAATGTCAATGTAATAATTACCTAATACACAAAAAGGCCACTGAGTTTGCGAAATAACTTAACATCATTCCTGCGGCAGCAAAGGTTCCTCCCAGCAAAGTTACTGTCCGATAAGAATATTTAACTGACAATATACTGGACAGGGGCCCTGTAACAAGCATCCTGTTTAACACAAAAATGGAACTTTTTCATCGCTAAACCTATTAACAATTTTTCAAAACTAATGTACTATATTTATATTGCTTTACATTTGAAATTTATCACCGGTATTCTAGTATTACTATAGTAAGATTGATGGTCTGGTATCAGCTTAAAGAATAATTGCGATTTTAACAATATGACAAAACAATGTTAATTTTCTCTGTACTTTTTATAAAAAGATTCAAAAAGATCATCTAGGCTATACATAGTAAGTTTGGTGTTAAAAAATGATAAAAATGTCTTACCAAGTGAACTGTATAAAAAGTAACATAACGCTGGTATCCAAGCAGCAGCAGCAGGTGAGGCATCGAAAACTTCAAGGAATTCGACGAATAAAACACCGAAAGATTTTATTGTTCCTGGTATAAGTAGATTGACCATAACAGATGCCAAAAGCACAAGCCATCCCCAGCCTCCGTCTGGTGGTACTAACTCCTCCTCGGCTGTTACATTTTTAACTAAAACGGTAATAAACATTCATGGTGTGTTCATCTGTAAATATACAGCGACTCTCCTGAAGATTCGAATATATTTCGGAACTGAATAACTTCTTTAATACTTGATCAAACAACTTAAATCTCTGTGGGATGTTAGAAGGCTTGATTTGCTACAACAAATTTAAACAAACGGTTATTCGTCAAAATCTTGAGTAAGAAAATGATTATTACTTTTTTATTCAGGTTTCTAATTTCAAGCAGATCTGTGAGTTTTTTACACGTTTAAATCAGAAAAAATAAATGTCAAAAATTCAAAGCATGCTTCAGATTTTAAATTTTATAATTTTTTCAGAAATGAAGCTCAACAATTTTTATTTAATGTCAGTACTAGAACGGCTTGGCAAAATTTTCAGATAAATTGAAGAATATTCACATGTTTTAATAGATCTAATTTCTGTACGCTTTCAAAGATTTTTATGTAACTTACATGCTATATAATTTACAATTAGATTTACAAAAGGAATGTTTCAAATTTTCTTTGGAGATTCTAATTAAAAAGTTCTAGATCATGCAGTTATCTTTTTACTTCGAGATTTTGACGAATAGCTTTATTTGTTAAATATTATGTAATAAACCAGCCTTCCTAATATGTCAAAGAAAATAATATTGAATTGATATTGATTATTGAATAACAATGATTGATATTAAAAAAGTTATTTTAATCTGTAGTGTGTCCGTCACTGTATATAATTGAACATTGCGTTATTTTAGCAGCTGCCTACTAATTGTTTGGATAAACTACGTAATAAGAAAAGAAGATCTAAAATAAGAAACAAGTCTGCTATCTTGTAGACTCAATATTTTTCATGAACAATTAAACGTAATTTTATAATCAATTATAGCTTCATACTAATTTAATATTCCTCTGTCTAATGTTGTTAACTTCCGTAACTTTAATTTTCGAAACAGACCTGTTAAGCATCATTAGTTATTAAAATAATTTATGATAATTTCAGTTCATTTTAACCATCGAGCACGAACTGATAAATATATGTATTAAGAAAAACACTTGACCTTTCTGCTTCTAAACTAAAGCATCAAACAGACGTTAAACTTTCAAAGGCAAGTAAACAGAAATTAGTAAGACCACTTACCTTCCTTATTGGTCCCGTTGAAATTATTTTTGTTTTCGTTTTCATTGTGCTGCGATACCAGCCTGTAGCTTCCCCTCTTACTCGAACCAAATTTGATGTTGATTCCATTGTCTTGATCTTGGACTCGTTGCATTGTCATCGACCTTTCCTTTTTCCCGTTAAAGTGCTGCGGTCGCGCACGTACACAATTACATAAAATTTTTACAGGCGAAGAAAAGCGAAACCGATTCGCGCTGAATCACCGTAAGGAAAAAAGGAATCGAATAAAATCACCCGCGCGAACACGGGTAATCGTAAAGAGTGACGAACAAAAGTGTAACGAGAGAAATACTGATTTAGAACGGATTCAGGACGCGATTCGTGCGTAAGGTATCAATATTCACAAATTGCGGAATCGGCAGTCGTGTCTTCCTCTCTGATTGCCACGGACACTTCATCAATCTCGAGCCGACGCTCGCGGTCGCACCTATATTGCCTTTTCTGTTTTTCTGATAAAGCGAGCCCCGTGAACCGGTCATAGACCCTTCCCTGCGATTTCCTTCGAAAAAGAGGAAAATATCTACGATGCGATGAGTGACCCGTCGCCACCGTCAACGGCAACCCGCAATGCGCCGATATTGTCTGCTGTTTCACCGGGATTACAGTACCACCGCCTCTTGCTTTTGATGCACCGTCAAATTGCATAGAGCACGTGAACAATGGCATGTATGCAGGAATTCTTTACGCACAGACCTCTGTCATATCCCGTTTGATAAAGAGAACGCACGCACACCCGCGATTTCACGCACACCCGCGGTCCGAAGAAAAATCGTTACATCTACCCAACCAAAACAACTCGTCCGCCGCGGAACGACTGATCAGCTGTGTATCACGCAGGGCCGTATTTACCACTACCTCCTCATCCTGTCTCCCACCATACGACATCAGCGTTCTCAGTCTATCCTACCGGTGTCGTTCCATCGATACCATACTCTCCCACTGCACGACTGACTTTTTAAATGGCAAAGGAGACAGTACAATACGGTCGTCTTCCTTCAATCACCGGGAAGTCCTCTTGCTCTTTGTCTCACCTTACGTTCCGTAGGTCGCGTGGTAAGAAAGAGCACGAACCAAGGAATAAGGGAATGGAAAATTTACGGACAGCGTACAATGGCCGAGGAGCAACGCAGGGTAAACGTAGGTTTTTATCGTGGACGCAACTGGTCCAACACGTTGAATCAGAAAATGACTAAACACTGAAAATCACTGGTAATCATTAGGTTGTATATGTAGCGAGTTGAGTCTGATGAGATTTCAATATTTAAGAATTTCTTCTCAGTATCAACAATATTTAAATGTTATGTATTATCATTTTTATGCGATTCATTAAGATTCATTGTTAATTTCAGCTTTCTGGTGAGCACAATTGGTTTGATATGTTCAATCAGAATATGACTAACAATAGATATTGGAAATTGTTGATAATCATATAATATGCATCTGTAATTACTATTTCCGTATGCAGAAGACTAAGTGGTTAAACTTATTCTCTATTCGTATTGATAAAATCTGCTACTGAGCTCCAGAAATGTTAATGGATTTTACCAAGTAGATCCACGTTCTGTCCTCCGTTGTGTGAACGCTGTACGAATTTAATATCTCGTCGCGCACGACCGCGTCCCACTTAGGGATAGAGAAATCGAGGTAGGAAAAACAAGCCCGAGAAACAGATAAGTCTCTGGCCACGATATTGAGTGGAACGATCATGAAAAATTGTTTGCGACCGGCGGGCCTCACCTTTTAGCTTATCGCGAAAAAGTAAATTTCGAGCCAACTCATCGGTGAGTTTACTCACCTCTTCAAAAACTAACGATCCCAAACATATTCACACGTAACTTTCTTTGAGCGTCACTTCATAAATAGATAGCGGATTTTTATGCAAAACAGATTTGAAGTAATCAGTGAAAAGAATCTATTTCAGATTACAATTTCTTTCATCAGCATTTAAGCATTTCAATGTAGTATATTTGCACTGTATATCTTGTATGCTCTTATGCAACTCATGCTTATGTTTTCAGCATACTCGATTATTTCATAAATTACAAAATCCGCAGTCTACTTATAAGAGTAATTAACCGAGGAAAGAAACGTGACTTTACACAGTATACTTAGATGTAGCTAAATTACAAGATAAAAAAAAGGGGAAACGTAGATATGAAACGAGAATTTAAACTATGCTTCGATGTGCAAAGATATAAGATTCTCCCGTTTCGGTTATATCGTAAATTGCTGACATAGCTTGTTTGTCAGGGAAACCATTGTGCGACTGTTCAGAGAATTAGAA
>SHCU01000045.1:258571-310696 GCA_004307685.1 Ceratina australensis | reverse complement strand
GCAAAGATATAAGATTCTCCCGTTTCGGTTATATCGTAAATTGCTGACATAGCTTGTTTGTCAGGGAAACCATTGTGCGACTGTTCAGAGAATTAGAACGAAATATTTGTGATAGCGTGCACAGTTCCCACAATGGGCAGTTATGATTCTCCGAAAAAGTAAAAATATCGAAAACAAGCCGCCGAACACGTTCACGATATTACAATTCTATTTAAGCGATTCCTATTCAAGCTGTCTTACCATTTGCGTACACGTATCTGTTCTACATGAATACTTAACTGTCGCGTATAAAAAATCGTCACCTTGAGATTTCTTTTAATCAAAGTCGGACGTTCTACTTTTTTCGAGTACACAACGTTGGTCACTTAATTTTTATCACATATTATATGGAACGTCGACACAATGGATCAATACGAAATCTGTGAAGCTCCGATAAGCGTGATTCGAAATATTCCCAATACTCGAAAATGCTGCTTCCTCTTATTATATAATTAGATTATATAATTGCGCGCATTTTATGGCACGTCCAAATAAGACGAAAATACGTCGAGCCTGGTATATGGAAGCAGGAACTTTATCGATGTGGGTTGAATCCAATAGTTCAGTCGATTTGTTAGAAAAACAGCAAGCGTGTACAGATCTATCTTGAAGAGATAAGAGGAGCCGTTTGAAAGACCGAGGTCCCGACGATTATGAAAAGCTATAGAGACGATGTAAATTACGAATTAACGAGCTAATTGTTCTCCATCGCGAATTAACTTGAAACGCGCAATTGGCAGCGGCAACAGTATGAGTCAGTCTATATTTGTTCTTATTAAGCATCAATTGGTGTTGTGATGACAGTTATTCTAAGAGGGATGCACGAGCTACCGATCCGACGCACTACGAATGTGAATTCATATACGTATCCGGAATTTTCTCGCGAGAACCATCACGCCAGGCTATTAGAGGAATCTAACAGGAAAGTAGGGACTACCTAATCATGCGACGCGTGTAGTCTTGTTCTTGGAAATCCGTCGTGAACACTTGCTATAGCAACAGTTCTGCACCAAGTATAAATCATTATTCAACTTTGGTTCGAAAAATATACACATGCGCATATTCGTGTCAACAAAAATGTTTCATATTGCTTTAAAAAACCATGATTGCGTTCTAAGAAACAATAGACTGCTGCGGTTTATGCAAAATAAAATATTTATGGTATCAGTTTAAAAGATTTCTTTTACCGTTAAAACATTCAAATATATATTCAGCTTTTCATATTCTCTATAGTTTTGTATTCTACACGTAGGATTTATAACTTTAGCGTTTCTTTGTAAATAAACGGTACAATTACTTTAACAACACTTTGTTTTTCTATAATGGTTATTGAATTATTTAATTAAATTTGAAAGAAAAATAATTAAACTAATGTTAATAATTTTAAGCGAAAGCTTCGAAACATGTATTTTGATTTCGACAGAAATAGTGTTAGCAGTAAAGTAAAAGTTTTTCAATATAGTTTTCTACTTAAATATAATTATTTATTTAAAAAAAGTCATACAGTGGAATTCTACATAAAATTTAACGTATAGCACATTATTTTCAATCACAGTTTACAACTTGCGAGAATTCTTACATAAATGTCTACTGACTATCATGTGCTATTAGAAAAATAAATCATTATATAAGTCTAATTTTTCGAACTATCATATAGACACGTAAATCATGTTTGTTTGTCTATGGTATCTTTGCTCTCGTTAGCTTTTTGTTTTTGTTTTATGCTGTAATCTGACAAAGCAGCTTTAATTGCATCTTCTGCAAGCACTATAATGTATAAAAGAGAAAAAGTTAGATTCTACAGATTATTTGATGACAAGTATTATATGAAGAAATAAACGTCATTGTGGTTTATGTCCCATGAGAGATAGCAAAGCATTAAATTGAATTATATCACTTACTCGAACAGTGTAGCTTGACAGGAGGTAAACACAATTCCTTAGCAATGTCCGTATTTTTTAGAGCCAAAGCTTCGTCAACCTGTAATACAAATTAATTAATCATTACTTTTCACACTTAGTTCTTATGCAAGGTGCCCATGCTATACTTATAGTCTGATTATTTAGTAATATTATTCTGCATAAATACAAGTATTCAATACAAACATGTTGCGATACTTACAGTTTTGCCTTTAACCCATTCTGTGGCCAGGGAGCTTGAAGCAATAGCAGAACCACAACCAAAAGTTTTGAATTTAGCGTCAATAATTTTTCCTTTTTCATCAACCTTAACCTGAAGTTTCATTACATCTCCGCAAGCTGGTGCTCCTACAATTCCCGTGCCAACCTTTGGATCATTTTTATCCAAAGAACCAACATTCCTTGGATTTTCATAATGATCTATAACCTACAAAAGAAATAAGATAATTATAAGGAAGTTGCCTTACACGGGCTATTTATTAATGAAACTACTATATTTACATCATAAAGCAAATTAATGCATTAAGTGTTCTTATTTTATTAAATTTATCTTATAAGCTATTTCTTTACTGTTTCAACAATATTTTTATCTTTAGACCTTAATCAAGAGATAACAATCAATTGTTCAATGCTTAATTCGAAAAACAATTTGCAACTATTGTCATTCATTGGGTAATTTATATAAACATAACCTAAAACCAGAAGAATAATTTTTATCATTGTAATGATTTAAAAACTTGACAACGCGAAGGTCACCTTTAACGATGTTCATTATACTATACATACGCTAATAATAGGTATAATTGTTCCATATTGATTACAAAAGTAACGCAGGACATCCGTCATAACTTTTATTGACGTATACGGAACAAATACTTACATTTGGATGATAGGATACTGATGGGACACTCCGAGAAATTAATTTCGAGCTGTTTCTCAGCCCAGAGGGCAAAGATCGTAACAAAGACATATTTATTTACGAATCAACATCGAACAACAGTAACAATTTCGTCACTTTGCACAACCGGAATGATTCACCTGATTGACTTGAAAGTAGTTACTTAGTAGATGGTCTAAATGTTGGTAACACGCGAAATTGGCAATCCTGTTTCTGCGCGAGATTCCTCAAAATAAAAGTTTTGAAAAATATTGCGCAACCTTACACAGATAATTTTAATGTAATATAGTTACTGATCGCTAAAATCCGTAATGTGAAGTCGAAATCGTGCGAATATTGTATTATATAAGGTAAATTTCGCTCACTGGTTTATTTCTTATAGTCTTAAGACATCATGCAAAATTATAAAAAAATATTCTGATGTGAATAGAAATTAGATTATTCGTGTAATTAAATAAAATACCAGGGATGATGTTTCATGCAAAAACTAATTTATGATGGTTACTCTTAAAGTGTGTATCACGTGCACTATCTCAAAGTTGCTAAAGAGATAGGATGCTCGCGATGAACGATTATGTAATTGTAATTAAAACGTAAAACAATTTGTATCATTTCGCAACCTGTTACAACAAACATTTTTTACATTATCACGCGCGACGCTTACGCAATGTACGTACTCAACATTTCCTGATCTGTCACCAGTAAGCATGCAGCGATGAAAATAGACTCGGCAGTCTTGAGATGAATAAAAACACTTTTAAAGAAAGGAACAAGTCGCGCAACCCAAAAGTTTGCCTCGGATGGACTCAAGAATGGACATCCCCAAGAACAGTTGGAAGGAACGAATATCTAAACGTTCGCGAGATAGTACGTGGACCGTTTTCATCGCCAAAGTTGATAAGAACGCGACCCTTCGTCTCATGCTCGTCCAGTCAACAATTTCGTACCGTAAGCGACGAATGTTGCCCCGTGCGTCGAGGCATTCCCGACGCCTGGCGGGAGTATTTAGGATGCAGAGGCCTTTGTGGCATAGCAGAGATAACTATAATGCGAAAAAATTTAATACCTTCTTGTATCAGGAGCGTGGCTACCGACAGACTGTGGAACGAAATTGGCTTGCCTCTGATGCAGGGAATCCCTGATCCCTGGAAGAGCAAATCTATTCGCCATTGTAACTCCAGTAAATATTTGCGGCAGCGGCGATATCGCAATAAACATCTTTGCCCACGGGTTGGTTGCGTTTACGACGGAGACGACGAGGCTGAAATAGAACGCGGCGCGGAGTGTCAATTTAATAAAAAAGGTCTGCTCCGAAAGAAACAGAAGGAGTTGAATTTAACTAAGCGAAGATCGCTGAGTAAACAAGACAAGAATGATTTGATAGTTATAAAGGATGAGCAAATGTACGTTTCTTCAAGTCAAACAGGAGAGTCTATTCAAACTAGGAAAAGGAAAGGCGACAAAGCCGAGAAAAAGAAGGATAGTACCAAGGTTCAACCGAGGCATGCTGTTCGTAGAGTTCCAGAAAAGGCACATTTGCATGGTTTAAAAACATCTTTATTAAAAGAACGAGAAGATTTAGATATTAAAAAAAAGATTCAGACTGATGTGAAAAAAACAAACGCAGCTGCACAAACCAATCCGACCGTGAAACCAACAATCGAGGAGGCACAAAATACTCCTTCGAAAAAGAACCTCGGGATAAATACTTCGAATTCTACGTGGCCTCATAACGTCTGTTGCAATTGTCTATTACAAAACTATATGACATACCTTTCAGGGTTTTCAAATCGTTTAAAAGACCCAAGGAATCACGTGTTATGCGAAAATTGCGAGAACGCTTCTTATAAAGAGCAGCAGCGTAAAGTATCGACAAAAACAACGGGCCATTTTTGTACGCCGGATCCGAAAAAGTATTCAAGGCGAGCAACGATTTATGAATGGACGAAATTGAAGTTTTGCGATTGTGTGCAAAAAGCGAGAGACCGATTTGTTACCGAGGAACCGGACCAGCGCAATGTTAAAACGACACAAACGCTCGTTTCTAAAGAAGAGATGAAACTACTTTGTTATCGCTGTAATAGTCCTTATCTGAGGATTCAGAACGCCCATGCGAAGAGTCACCGTCAAAAGAAATGCGTTTGCAAAAGAAAAAACCTGAGGGCCGAACAGGAGAAGATCAAGGAGTCTACTTTGAAAAATCTCACCGCGAGGGAACGAAGGCGCAGTATCTCGTGCTCCAACAAACATTGTGGAATGGGCGTTAGAAGTAGAGCTCGTGATCACAAGTCGAACGTTGAGCAACCATTGACTGTCACGTATGAAAAGACTGTGGCAGAGGATAAGGTTCAGGAATCGAAGGAAAATGGGTATAAATCGGATGTACAGTCGTTATATGAAAACGTGCGAGGAAAAGAGGACAAGGAACGAACGTTGAGAGGTAGTGATAACTTAGAAGCTTATGTTGAACCATTTTATGAGGATTCCAACGTTACGATATTATATCTCGTATCAGATAGTGGAGATGATGGGGATATATCTGAATACACAACTAACAATATCTATACACTTCCTCAGGTACCAAAAGTGACCTCGTTAACGTATATAGAGAGGCTCAGAGATTCTATGTCAAACAAGCTGCCTAATAATAATCCAAGACAAAGGAAATCATTAAACGATATCTCGTCAGATCCTGATGAATGTGTTTGCCTGTCCGGTAGCAAAACACGTAAAAATCGAAAGAAAATCGATGACTGTCCTTGCCAGGGTACGGATGCTTTAATGTTTAAGGACCTGCTTGCTCCGAGAAGATCTCGTTTGAAAAGGAAGACGTTTAAATACAAAATAATTTAACGTAACAAAGAAGTCTAAAACACGTGACAATGTGTTAAAAATCCAACAAATTAAAATTGAAATGTTTGGTGGGTTTCAGGAATGTATTCAATTTCAAACCTTATAATTAGAAACAGTAATAAAAAATTTTCATTTCGCTGTCGCAATCTGCTAGCTTTCCGCTATCGTAATCAGTATTATATTAAGACGATAACAATAATTACAAATAATGTAATAAGGTGTATTTAAGGTAGAGATTAAGAAAATGCATGATAAATTGATTGAATGTAATTTGTCTTTCCCTTCATATTATTATGCTATGATATTGATGTTGTTTATTGTATTATATGCCAACAAATAAAGATACTAGATCCTCTCGATAGAGTATTCTCCTTTTATTGCATCCATGTAGCCGCTTGTAGAACGCCTTCAGTGCTCGCGCGGTCTATAATTCATATACCTATATCTATATCCCCAATATTATATATAGGATGTCCCAGAAAAACAATTAGCACTAAAAATGGTAATTTGGGAAGATTATCCTGAATAATGATGAAAATTAGGTTTTCGTTACCGAGTTATTAATAAAAAACGCGGACCAATGAGAGCGCGCGGTTAGCACGAACTCCACTCGTGGAACGTTGACTCGGTAATCATCGGCAACGCTCGCTCGTGAACGCGAACAAACGTGCATAGTCAAAGGTTAGCTAGCTTTTGGGTGGGTATAATTAATCTTGCATCATAAATCGGATTACATTCTTCGTAATAGATCATGTTCTTTAACGATGAAGTTGTACAAATTATTCCGACACAGTGAATTAACAATGTAATTTAGCTCGGAAATAAAATAAGCTTGAAAGATGAGTTAATTAGTTTGTTGGATTTGGATTTGGATTCTCTTTATTTGCCAACTGACGGGTGTTGGCATTGCCAATTACCAATATCACCATATAATCAATTAGTTTGTTTTGTTTAATTGGCTTTCACTGCCACCTGTCAATTGGTTTAAGAGTCAGTTTCTATTTCTATTGTATTCGTTTTATACATACATTGCGGGCCGTTATTAGTTTTTACACCGTGATGTCAGAAGAGACAAAAATTGTTTAACGCTACAGGGAATGCTCTTAAAATGTATATTCATCGATATAAAAGTTATTTTCGTGCCGTGACGTCATTAATCGACGATATGGTTTAATGATACAGTTTTCTAGTCGCACATATTAATTATAAATAACCTTTATTAAATATTTTTCCTGTAATATGGCAAAGACTAAAACGATCAGCAAAGGCTGCCCAAAATGTGAGCAGCAGGTAATTACCTATAATTTTAGTTTTCTATTCGTCACATAGTTTCATGCTTATGTTAATTTACTTTTGACATTCTGTAATCTTATCAGTAATATTTATTTTTATACTGATAGTAGCAAGAAATGATAAATTTCTTTAATATATTATAATTTATTATATAACTTTGTATTTATTAATTCACGATCGATTTAAAATAAATTGTATGTAATTATTTTATTTATTAATGTTGTTTGTGGAATAAAATCTATTATTAGTAGATTGCAGATTTTTATGGACAATGAAACGTCTGTGATACCAATTTAAATGTTAAAATATAAATTAAAATTTATTTTACTCTCCAAGGACTGTAATGTGTGCTTATGTCCATATTTTTATATGTCAAACATGTTAACTTTATATTTTACATATTCAATCCTTCTACACATTTATAAAATTTGCAGTCTAATTATTAATATTCTTCCTTAGCAAATACTTGGACATGAGTAAACATAGTTCATAATTAGTTTATATTTTTTGTTCTATTAATTAAGGTACCTGTGGCCTGCAAAGCATGCCCATGTGGACATTCATTTTTTAACGCAAGACGTAATTCCATAAAAAGTCCTCCTAGTCCTGATAATGGAGTAATGAAAACTAGAAGAACCAATCGTATCAAAAGAGAGAAGCCAAATTATTACGATGCCTTGGAGTACGATAAACAGTCAAAGAAAAGTGCTAAGGTAAGTTATTTTATTTATACTATTTAAGAATATTGGGAGCAGTTTGTAGAGAAGCTTGAATAATTGTAGATTAGGAAAGCAACGGATGCTGCTAGTGATATAGACTGTAGGCAGTTGAACAAAAAGAAGAAACGGAAGGGGAAGGGTAAAGGAAAGAATGGAAGCAGTAATGGAGCAGGAGACGATGATGATGAGATGGAAGGAATCAATGGTCTTTCGCCAGAGAAACAGTTAACTTGCTCTTTAATACTTCAGGAGTTGAACAACAAAATGAGGGTTGTTGCCTGGAAACCAACATAACTGTTCTATACTCTAACAAATTTCTTATCATAAAGAATGTCAATATTCAATAGAACATATAATTGTTTTGTATGAATACTGGAACTGTTTCAGAATGCTACCTGTGCATTGTGTTATATTACAATGTCATGGGTAAGAACTTGTGCAACCTGTACATAATTTTAGTTGAATAGAAATATACAAATTAATTAGATCATTTTAAATGATAAGAAGTCCTTATGATTTGTGATAAGAAATTTATTTTTTATAATAATTCTCCAATGTGCAAGATTTTAGTTAGATTATCTTTGACAAAAATGACGATCATATACGTGAAAAGAATATAACTTTTATTAAAGATCACTGTATTCAATTACATTTGTCTTTTTGTATGAAAAATATGTATTTCCTACTAAGATCGTTTGTTTCATCGCAGGACCTGCCGCAACTCTTCGTTTTTCTACAAATAATCATAATACAAAATGTAAATATAATGTACATAGCATTTCGTGTGTAATATACATATAAGGCAAATTACAACTGTGAGCCATTTCAGCTTTTTTTTACGAATGCAATTATTTAGGATGCTTGTGTACGTAACATTCTCTGTCCTATATTCATTTTTACATCGAACGTAAAATCGTAAATGACATAATGTAACATGCCCGTTTACCAATAAAATGAAAGAGTGATCAGTGCATTTGTAAAAGTTTATTAAAGTGAAACCCTTACCTGTCGCGACACGAGATATCTTTTTTTTACGTGAAAACGTATCGATTACATTGAGAACCAAGCAATACATCATAGTGGATTAATTGTAGCGACAAACGTTGCGATTTATTAGATTTCTATTACACATTCAATCACACATTCGCAAAATATCGTTTTTTTGTTTTCTTATGCTTTTGTGGCCGCCTCTCCCTGACGGTTACTGTTCTCATTGTCATCAGTCGACGATTTCGATACTTCGTTAAAAACCATGAGCATAGGTAGACCTCCCATGACCATACACGTGCCCATGCACAGAAAACATACGGTGTAACTTCCTGTTACATCGCGCAGGTAGCCTGAAATAAACATTTCAAACATCGAACACCGCTTCAACTGGACTTCACGAATGAATTAAAACTATACCTCGACGTTTACCATGCAGAATCGAGTACCTTCGCTTTATTAACTGCAATTAATATTTCAAACGTCTTGAGCGTAATCAAGCTTTAAAATCAAATTTCATACCTGCCAAAGGTGGGATAGAAATTGCTCCGACACTCTGGAACATCCTAACAAGACCATAAGTGGAAGATATTTTATCAGTTCCATATTGGTCAGCGAGAAGGACGGGAACCAAGAGAAACCAACAACCCAGACATAGCCCATACATGCCTACTGAGCATGCCAACACGTAGAAAGAGTGAGCCATCGGAATTGCTAGTACAGCCACGCCAGCACCTACGACACTATTCAGAGAAAATAATTAAATTAAACGAATAAAAAAATTAGAAAAATGAATAACATAAAATAATATAAATAAAAAAGTAAATTAGACAAAATGCTAATATAAATTCTAAGCCAATTTGTAACCTTCCGATATATCCTTTCCGTCGATCGAATAGTTTCAAATCTGAGAGCCACCCGAGTCCCAATCTCCCGCAGAGATCCAGCACAGCGGAAATGGCCACGAGATATCCCGCTTCCGACTTCGTGTATCCCGCCGCGTGGACGTACGCCGGGAGGTAATACAGCATGTACGGGCTGCCGGTGGACATCAAAGTGACGGAGAAACACATCATGATGAACTGCGGGTTCTTCAACAGGGACAAATCGATATACTGCGCTATTCTCTGCATCAGCGTCTTTCTCTCTTTGGGTAGCTGCGGCTCGGTCTGTAGCGGCACCGGGCACACCGCCGTCACCGACGATCGCAACGATCTCAGCGACGACCTGGCCTTGTACACGCACGTGGAGTCGGTCGACAAGTCCTCGACGCTGTGCAATATACTCGAGCTACGTATCTTCGAGATCGGTTTCATCTGAAGGACCTCGCCAATCACGTCTTTCTCCTCGTCGCTGTCCGTCAGCTCGACCGCCATCACGCTGTTCTGATGGAACAATTCGTTCAACAGATTATGCCTCGCGGTCGTATCGTTGGCAAATATTAAATCTAACTTCTGCTGTTTCGCTGTCTCTAACTCCTTTTCCGTTCGGTTCTCAACCTTTTCCGGCTGCTTGATTGGGGATGACGACGATGGGGTAATCGCAGGGGCGTAGTTGTTCTCCAACGGCCGGTACAGCGTCGCGCTGACGCATACGTGGAGCATGCAACCGCCCAGCAGGAGAATCGTGCCGTGGAAACCGAAACTGTCTACGAGAACCTTGATCAGTAGCGGGAACACGAAACTGCCGGCTGCGGTGCCGGAAACGCATATGCCATTTGCCAACGCTCGGTGCTTATCGAAGTATTGAGAAACGAGAATGATACCCGGCGTTGTTGACAGGCCACCACCGATACCTGGAATGCCAAATAGATCACGGTAATATCCGGTTGGAAGGTTTACAGAAATTTTATCCATTGGTATGTCAAATAGAATCGTTATTAGTGTTGATGTTTATGCAAAATACCAGTTGCAATGTCATTGTACAAAATGAAATCTAAATAGGAATTTATCGTGTATTTTAAAAGTCATAATATGTATTTCACTTGTAATATTGAATGAATATTTTAGACTTTCTGCACACACTTGTTTAATCACTATTCAATTGTCTCTTTTAATCTGATACCACATCTGCACTTTGTTACGTAACATTGCAAACTGATACGTGTTGACATATATTGCAATGTATAGTTGCTATAAACATTTATTGCAGCAGGTGATTATTTAAAAAATCGTTCGCTGACGCTGTGCATTAAGCTAGTATGTCTCGTCGCGGGCTACATACGCACATGAAATTAAAAGTGCACAGAATAGAAATAATGTATGAAGAAAGGCAAACATAAGTCACTAAGACATATCAATTAAGGATTTTGTAAATAAACTTTTTTGTTGGGAAAGATTTTACAGCTGATGTGTGTAACTTCGAACCATTCTTCAGATACTAATATAGAAAGAAATGTTCAAAATGTATAAAGAAATGTTCTCTTTATATAACAATAATAATAACATTACGAACCTGTTAAGACTCCGAACGTAAAAAAGAGATGTATCAAGCTGGTGGCGAAGTAGCTTATCGTTAATCCCAAAGCACAAAACAATCCACCAACGAAAACGACAGACCGACAACTGTATTTCTGGCACAGCATACTTGTCACCGGAGCTGCACGTAAAATCAATCAGATTACGATCCTTCGTATCAATATTGCTACGTTCCCCGAACGGGAATTCGCATCCGATCGATTCTCTACTGAATTCCGTTTACTCACCGAGAGCAAGGCAGAGGCAAGACAAAATAGCCGGTATCCAAGAAGCAACAGACGCCGATGAATCTTTGAACGTTTCCATCACCTCGACGTATAACACTCCGTAGGATTTCACCAATCCAGCCACCCAAAATTGCACGAAGAACGCCCCGAAGACGATGACCCAGCCGTAGCCCCCGTCTAGCGGTACATGCGTCGTGTTTCTTAATTTCTTCGACTCATTCTTCTTCGTTTTCCTTCGCCCGATGGTGACTTTCGTCGAGCGTAGTTCCCTCGACTTGGCGATCAACGGTCGAGCCGTCAAGCTGGATATCGTCAATAAATTGTCGTTATCCTCATCTTCTATCGTCTCGGGGCTCTGAAGGTGAGGCGGCACGACCGGCGTCGAGGTAGCCGTCGCCTGAACGGCCAAGGAAGCCGGTCTCTTCGGCGACGGTATTCCGTTGCTCAGGTCGAAAACGGGAGCCGAATGAATCGACATCAGCGAGCCTAGCTGGTTCTGTTGATTCATATTCTCGTCGATGACGGTCGTCCCGACCATCTCCTGCGACGCTGTCGCACATGCGATATGCTCAACCGAATCCTGCAGGCTCCACTCACGCGGTAACGACATATTTCCGTAGCTTCTTCGTTCGTGCGACGGGGACCGTAATACATTGGAGTTACCTTGCTTTTCTACCCCTTTTCTTTCGCTTCACTCTGGCAGACCTTCTCTTTTTTCTCCGAACGCAATTAAGTTTTCTAATATCGTACTATATCTCTATCTATCTTCTTCTACTATGTGTTATTTTTATCTATAATATCTTCTTCTACCCTCTCGTTGCTCGGTTCCTTCGATGGGTTCCTTTATTCTACCGTTCGAACTGTCACAATCTTGTCAAGGCCCGGTCCACCACCGACGTTCGACGTTCTTCGTTACCTACCCTCTCTCGACGATCTCCTTCTCACCATTTACGCGTTCTCTGAGATTCTCCTTGCTCGGTCTAAGGGCGCTTGGTAAATAACCGAGATGAAAAGGGTGCGCACGCAGAGGAGGTCGCTACCGAGTGGAAACTTACGCGATCGATACGCGGCCACAATTGACGCACTCGCGGTGTAGTCGCCACCACGTGGCTTCGGGACAATGCAGCCTCCCAAACGGTTTATTGTCCCCGCGATCGACCCACTTTTCCTCACAGGATGCTGTTTTCGCACTTGTACTCGTTCTGGATCATAGGGACCGAGAATTCCATCGCGAAATCTATTACGTAGAAAATGCATATTGTACATCTAAATATAAATCACATCAGAAGAAATAGAGCTATCTTATTTATTTATAATAACATTTTCCGTCTTGTAAATAAATATGTATGACTTATAATATTCCGAGATAAACCCTTACTCAAAAGTTTAGTACACTTTTCGGTCGAAACAAATGTTCTCACGCATATGCAAATGTTCTTCTCGAAGATAGTGCACTTATATTAATACCACACTATCTTAATATATTTAGTATAACACATGGCATTTTTAATTCGGTTTTAATTTGCCTCGGGAAGAATTTACCAGAGACACAGAATAATATTAAAGAACGCATTAATATAAAACGTATTGATTTATATATCCTAATATCATCCAAAGTTTTGAACGAGAATGCATATAAAGAAGCTACTCTCCAAACGTCAAAAATACTTTAATATTTTTTCAGATGTTTACTAACACACAAACAGAGGTTCTCTATATATAGTAGTAAAATTATATTAAATGTAATGTGTATTTAATCATATTAACATTTTTGATCTAGTCGTTATGATCACAATCATTGATCTTTCGAAATCGCGTGTTGCCAGCCCTTTTGCAATCTCTATTTAAACTCGTAATTACTTAAGTAGTTAGAAACAGTGAAGGTCTCAAGGAATTGTTCACTAGAGAATTAAGGAGACGTCACCAAATGTTACGACTACTGGAAATTTCCCAAAGGCAACCTTCGTTCCTAGTTTTTTATTTTAAGAAAACAGATGAACGTTTAAGACTACTGTTACTAAGCTCCGATTAATTTAATCAATAGCAGAACTTTAACCGCATGCCGTTCTTAAAGTAGAAATCAATTGCAACAATGATATTTTTTACTTGTTCTGTAATAATAGTTAAATAATTTCCGGATTAGTTAACAGATTAACGTTTCGTAAGCACAAAGTCGAGCTAATCGCAAGTTCGACGAGGGATGAGAGTCAATCGTGGGAAAAAGGTTGAGATGAGCGGGTGATTGGGTGGTGCAGATTATGTAAACGAGAGGGAAGTTATCGAAAATCGAGGAAACAGCCGAAAATTGTAATAGTGGGGACGAAGTCTGTGCGCAGCATCCGAACGGATCAATGAATCTCTGACTTCTGTCTCTCAGATCCACCTTCGCGCTCGACGTCAACGCTGGGTCCGTTCGCTGAGCATCCGGACAAGGGCGTGAACTGTTGAACAAATGAATTGGCGACCGATTTTTACGTGAACTGAATCCGGCGACTGATCGGGTACGTTCAGATCTCTCTCAGATGAACAGCGTGCAGAGTAACAAACATGTTGATTCGCACCCTGATATCCAATTCACTGTAACGCGAATAATTTATTATTAAAATTTATTGTCTTTACTCTCATGGCTGTTTATTACACGTTTATTGAATTGAACGTACTCGAAACCTGTTTTTTCACCGTAGATCCAATTTCGTTATAATGAAATACGAAGGTGTCGCATTGTTCATATTCCTGATCGTGCTCAATGACGAGGTATACAATGGACTCGTCGCCAGCCAATTCAACAATCCCACATTCTATAGGATTGGCGGGGTTTTTTCCAACAACGAAAGCAAAGTGTCTTTCGAGAATACTTTGAACGTAAGTAAAATGCACACTTCCCCCAATCGAATTCCTTAACGCAAATCTTGAATGAAAGTTTGTTAAAATGTATTTACATGCAATCGAATTTGCTCAGCTATTGAATCAAATTCTTCGGTCATGTTCTAAACTAGCCAAATTCAAATTCAAACTGAAATGCAATCGTTCTATCTAAGTAAACAGATTGATTAATCACGACCCCGCAGAAGGGTACAACGCTCTGATTGTTAATCATCGATTACAGAATCTGAACTTCAACTCGAAGTACGTCAATAAGGGGATCACCTATAAGCACAAAGTGATAGACATGGATTCCAACCCGATTAAAACGGCTCTGAGCGTGTGTAACTCGTTAATAGCGGAAAAAGTGTACGCGGTGGTCGTGTCTCATCCTCCAACGGGAGAACTCTCGCCAGCCGCCGTTTCATACACAAGCGGTTTTTATCACATACCTGTTATAGGAATATCTTCGAGGGACTCGGCTTTCTCCGACAAAGTGAGTCAGTTTCACGGATATCGATTCAATGAAAATTCTTCTGCCTATCGAAATCGATGCAAAGAGCACTAGTACACTAGTACATACAGGGTGTCTCATTTGATGTAATTGCTCCCGGAATTATAGTTTAGTTAAAACAAAGTTTTAAATAAAATTTTACATATTAACAACGACGAAGCATTGAAATCTTAAAAGTTACTACACTAGTTACACTCTGAAAAATTTTGGAACTTTTACGAAGTTATTAAAAACTCTTTCGCATTTTTACATCTTACGTAGAAACACAAAATTTTGATTTCACTTATGACATAATATAAATGTAACAATAACGAACTAACATTACTTTGTATAATTATCGGTATACGTTTAAAAGATATTGTAGAGTTGAAATTATATCATAATTTCGAGGATATTATTTAAGATAGGCAAAAAAGTAAACAAAGCTAAGAATTGTCTTGTAGATAATGTAGCCAGGAATGCTCGGCAAGGCTGTTATCGACCCCCTAAGGGTCGATGAAATTGTAATGAGGGTCAATGATCATGAGTCGATTAGGGGTTGGTAACTGAATGTACACCGATGACTTATCAGCAAGATCAAATTTCCATTGATTATGCAAGATTTTATTAATAAAATTTAAATCTATACATAAAATTGTTATTAAAAATACAAGAATATGATTTTTTATTGAAATCCGCAGCCTATTTCCATGAATAAGAATTGGCCATATCCGTTCAATAGGTTTAGTGTAAATAAGGTTGCCTAATACATGTTACGTCGGTATAATATTTATTATCGCATTATTTACGTGTTACGCTGAATGTTGATGTGTCATAACTAGACTTTGGATGTTCATGCAGCTTCTTATTTAAAAAAATAAAATTAATGAAATGTACATGGATATTTCTCTTGAGAATGTTATAAATTGCATTGTACTTTTGTTGCCTCGTATTCCTTTAAATAACGCCGCAGACTGTGATTCTTTCAATTTAAAATTCCTATTTTGCTGTCTACTCGAAAATAAGAAATATAACTATGATTTATTTAATTATGATAATTCGAAATAAAAAAACATTTGTATTTCAGAACATTCACGTATCTTTTCTGAGGACGGTGCCTCCATACTCGCACCAAGCGGATGTATGGGTTGAATTGTTGAAGCATTTCAATTACATGAAAGTGATCTTTATTCATAGTTCGGACACAGACGGTCGAGCGCTTTTGGGAAGATTTCAGACTGCATCGCAAAATTTGGAGGACGACGTAGAAATCAAGGTTCAGGTATGTTTAATGATACCATTTTAAAGCAACAATATTGTTAACACTGAATCTGCCTGTAGTTTTTGTACATTAATCTACTTCATTTATATTTTTTCCATTCGAGTGTAATTTGATATAAAAATTGTCACCTCAAGTGATAGCGGATAAATAAATTTGGATGCAGGTGGAGTCCGTGATCGAGTTCGAACCTGGTTTAGATAGCTTCACGCAACAATTGATGGACATGAAAAGCGCGCAAGCACGAGTTTGTCTTCTCTACGCTTCGTAAGTATAGATTTTTCACCGGAAAGCTAGATAAACCTCGATTATCGGAACTTATAACTTTAATCGTAATTTAATCAGCTTCCTTGGAAAAAATTCAAATTAACTACTAAATTCTAAATCCTAATTAAAAACAATTTTAATTATCGATTGAAGTTTAGAGAAATTTAATTTTTAACTGTTAACCAGCCCAGGATTTTATTATACTCTTCTCAAGCATCACCGGTGGTACACGTCTGAATGGAAAGTTCAATCTGTACCATTGGTATGTTAATAAAAACGTTCCGATGATCGGACTGCTACTGCAACTACATTCTAATGTATAAGAACTCGTTATTTCGCCACAGAAAGACGGATGCGAGCGTGATCTTCCAAGACGCAGCAGCATTAAACATGACCGGAGCAGGATACGTTTGGATAGTGACGGAGCAAGCCTTAGATGCGCCGAACGCGCCGGAAGGTCTTCTCGGATTGAAATTAATTAACGCAGAGAAAGAGGATTCTCACATCGAAGATAGCCTGTCAGTTCTTTTCTAATCGTACATAGACATCTCACGCATGTATGTTGCGTCTGTAGTTTCGTGTTTTACCATTGAAAGGGAGCACTCTCAACGCACAAGAAGACTTGCGATGGGTGTCTCGTAACGCTTCACTCATGAAGATATCTTTCGAAACTCTACCTCTGACAGAGATGTGTACAGATTGCATGAAGCGCACCAAGGATATGCATCCTGGTTTCACCAATGCAATTCACCAGTACAATTGATTTCAGATACCCGGATATCACATATTCTCTTAGCACACCCTCCAGTGGATGATATTCTGTAATCGTACAGCGAAACTCTGTGCTTTAAACGTTTAGGATATGTGTACCGTTGTTTCCACTCTCTCTATCTCTCTCCTTTTCTCTGTGAGACAGTCCACTTCAACTTATTAGCACTTGACGCTGTGATTTATTCAATTGATAGAATTCCTGCATTTTTCGTAATTTGATGCAGCAAATAATTTTAGTAATTTGGTGAAACGTTAAAATCCATTAATAAATAATAAATATATTTCGTTAATTAAGGGGGTAAAAGACGTAATTGTGTTCGTCGCTTTTCGGTCAAGTTTTCATTTGTATTACTTCCTTCAATTATGAATGCCCTTTTTGTAATTCAAAGCAAAACGTGAAGTAAGTCCTAGCTCACGTCTCTTGCAAACTGATAGCAACATGATGTTGCAAATAAATGATTAAATCTTTAATACAATTGAATACCAATTGGTTATTAATGTGTGATTTTTTAATCAGATTTGACCCATTGAGACCCATCACATTTAGACGGGTACAAAACATTGTAATTAGTATTAGAGAAGAACAACTGTACCATTTATGAAGCTACCCTATTCCGAAAATTGACGTACACCACTATGGTTTTTACCCCTTCAATTATTACGTGATCTCGTAGACTAATAAGAACTCATTTTTCAGGGTAGTGCTTGTATCCGCTGTACGGGAAATGAACAACACACATGTGATCACAGAGGCGCCAAAGGATTGCGGTGATTCGGGCTCCATATGGGAAACTGGCAAGATCTTATTCGAGTACGATTGATTGTCTATTCATTTCATCCATTAATTATATTAACTGCTGTTCTATCTCTGTTCAGATTTATTCGCAAGCAAGTATTGCAGAACGGTAAGACTGGGAAAGTAGCGTTCGATGACAACGGAGACCGAATCTTTGCCGAATACGACATCATCAATATTCAAGAGAACGACCGAGTGTCCGTCGGGCAGTACTTTTATCCACCTGTGAGTAAGAAGATAGTATTTCAAGTCTTAGAATTTATTCTTCGTTTCCTCTTTATCTGAATAGTATCTTTAATTTTCCTGAATGCATAAATAACTGCATGCAATGTATCATTCACCTGTGAATAAAAGTATAGTGTAATTTCGGTAGACTGCGGATTTTTATGTAAAATAAAAGATTTGTCGGTAATGGTTTAAAGAATGTGTTCTCAAATTTTATCGCTTATACATTGCAATATGGATTCTATTTTTGCTATCTTCTGTATTTATCTACGTTGCACGTAGCGTTTATATTTTTTACACATTCAGTCTTTTTATAAATCCAAAAATCCGCAGTCTCTTAATTAGCGTTCAACGTAAAAAGAAAGTGCTCATTAAACCGTAGAAAGGAATTAAAATGGCACTCAGTGTGAACGAGACGGATATAATTTGGCCCGGTCGATTAAAAATCAAACCTGAGGGTTTCATGATACCGACACATTTAAAAGTGCTCACGATTGAGGAGAAACCGTTCGTCTATGTTCGCGAGATCACATCCGACGAAACTTGCCTGCCGGAAGAGATTTCTTGTCCTCATTTCAACGCCACCGAATATGACAGTAAGAATTAATTATATTGTTCGATATATGATTACTTGACTGCGTATTCTATACAGTTATAAAAAAACTGAATGTACAAAAACTGTAGACAATGCACGCAATGGATATGAATATAGCAAAAATAGAGTACATATTGCAATATTTTAATCATTAAAGAAACTGATATTTAAAACTTTAGAGCACATTCTTTTAACTGGTACCATAATCTTATGTCTTTAATGAATCAAACGTTTTTAGCTACTAGAACGTACTGCTGCAAAGGCTACTGCATGGACCTGTTGAAGCAGCTGTCGATGACTATTAATTTCACCTACAGTTTGGCTTTATCACCTGATGGGCAATTCGGCAGCTACGTAATCAAGGACACTTCAGGTAAGCAATCGAAATCAACAAGTTTCAGACCAATTAGAATTTGAATTTTCTATAACAGTTGGGGGGAAGAAAGAATGGACGGGACTTATCGGAGAGCTGGTGAATGAAAGAGCAGACATGATCGTCGCCCCTTTAACGATCAACCCCGAGCGCGCAGAATTCATCGAGTTCAGCAAGCCATTCAAGTATCAGGGCATTACTATTCTTGAGAAGAAGGTATACACCTCTCAATTTTACTTTTCATTTCATTAGGTCCGTTTGTGGCCGATTTTTAGAAGTGAAAAGTAAAGCATATGATTTCTAAGTTCTTCATTTGGGTTACTAATGGAAACCTAAGTAAGTCACCGTTTATACCTTGTAGCAACATCATCTGATTGTTACGAAACTTTACACATGATTTACTATACAAAAAGCGTGTTTTACATTTGCATTAAGAATCTATACACTAGAGACAAAGTTGCAAACGTTTTAATCGCCGCATCAATAACTAATAATTAAATTTCTCTAAATCTCATTCGATAACTGAAGTCTTTAATTAGAAATTAGAATTCAGTTATTAATTTGAATTTCTTTCAAGTAAGATAATCAAATAACATAACAAAGAAATATTCTGTTGTAGCCATCGAGATCTTCGACTCTGGTGTCGTTCTTACAACCATTCAGTAACACCCTATGGATACTGGTGATGGTGTCGGTGCACGTAGTGGCTCTAGTTCTGTACCTCCTCGACCGGTTCTCGCCTTTCGGGAGGTTCAAGCTAGCAAACACTGACGGTACCGAAGAGGACGCCCTGAACCTTTCCAGCGCCGTTTGGTTCGCCTGGGGAGTTCTACTTAACAGCGGGATTGGAGAAGGTTCGACATTAATGCATGCTACGTATTTATAGCAAGCTCCGTAACATTCTTTTGCCAATCGAGGCATAATTAAATCGATAACCCGTGGGCGGAAACGGAGCCGCTTGAAAATATTTCCGCATCTCTGATTACCGACTTTACGATTTTATGAATGTTCGACACACAGGCACTCCAAGGAGTTTTTCTGCTCGGGTGTTGGGCATGGTATGGGCAGGATTCGCGATGATCATCGTAGCCTCGTACACTGCCAACTTGGCCGCCTTCCTGGTGCTGGAACGGCCCAAGACCAAATTGACTGGCATTAATGATGCTCGAGTAAGAATAAATCAATATTTAGGACGGTGGTTTCCATATTTTCCCCTTGTTAAATGAGGGCAAAAAGAAGGTGCTATTTTATAAATAAAGTACCACTTGTTTAGGTTTTAATTACACATTTTATAGACAACGATATAAATCGAATTTCTTTCTGATGAAAGTAAATAAATACTTTTGCTAAAAATAAAAGATCAGTAACAAAAATAAAGATTTGATCTTTGTGCATCTTTGTTCTTATAGGGCTTAAGAAATTGAATAATATTGTATGGATATTTTTGCATATTTAAGAAACCCGGCTAGAATAAAATTTAAAGTCTAGAAGGGGTTCATGTCTGATGAAATGGGGACGTATGGCATCTCTATTTAGAACATATAACTTATTTCCTTAAGTACTTTTATTTAAAAATCTTGTTAAACGCCTTTGTAGCTGAGAAACACCATGGAGAATCTTACTTGTGCCACGGTGAAAGGTTCCGCCGTAGACATGTACTTCCGTCGACAAGTCGAATTGTCCAACATGTATCGCACAATGGAAGCTAATAATTACGACACTGCCGAGGAAGCAATTAGAGATATAAAAATTGGGTAAATAAATCCTCACGTTCCGGAATTTTGAAACGGGAATCGATAATCCCAAAGTCGATCCTCCGTTTCTGTAGGAAGCTTATGGCCTTCATCTGGGACAGTTCTCGGTTGGAATTCGAAGCTGCTCAAGATTGTGAATTAGTAACTGCGGGAGAATTGTTCGGTCGATCTGGTTATGGCATCGGCTTGCAGAAAGGCTCGTTGTGGGCGGATGCTGTGACTCTAGCTATTTTAGACTTTCATGAAAGTAAGAACTTAAATGGCAATTATATTCATACACGTACCTACATATATATTGTATACCTAATACACGAATTAGAGTGATTCCTATTAATATTATATTTAAACACATTTAAGAATAGAATAACTTAAAATAAAAAAATGTTTAGATATACAAAGTTTTGTCGTTGTTTAGGTGGTTTCATGGAGAATCTCGACAAGCACTGGATTCTTCAAGACAGCGTAGAACAATGCGAACAATCAGAAAAAGCTCCGAACACCCTGGGCTTAAAAAATATGGCTGGGGTGTTCATAGTTGTTGGAGTAGGCATCATCGGTGGTATCGGATTGATCATCATCGAGGTGGCGTACAAAAAACATCAGATTCGCAAACAGAAGAAAATGGAACTGGCTAGACACGCGGCCGACAAGTGGAGAGGTGCAATCGAGGTATAAAAAAAATTAATTAATCCTAAATGGACTATGTTCGGAACTAGATTTCTTTTTTTGTTCGATGTCTTTCGTTGTCCATTCCTCAGAGTTCTATGTTTATCAGTAAAACGCAAGCAGCCAGGAGGAAATAGGGAAGGAGCGCGAGGAATTCGGACAGAACTCGTAACGATAAAAAGAAATAAAAAACATGCCAAGACAAATATACACATGAACGCATATTATAGAATCGAAGCACAAAAATTTATATGCTTTGCAAGCTTTAAGTTCATTTAATTTAAGCAATACAGTAGAATCATGATTATCGAAATACCTGTTGATTGTAATGCTCAATTGAAGATTCGTTTTCATCAAGGCTTCCCAACGAGGTCAGTAACATTTTTAAGAGCCTCAATGATAATTGAGGAGACAATTGATATTAATATATTTTGCATTTGTATTTAAAATATAAAGTATCAACGACGTTCCACGCGACAAGATACGTTCTATTATCCGAACAGGTTTGCCTTTTGATAATCGAAGTTCTATTGTATTTGATATTATGCTTCTGACAATAACGGTGTAAGATACTACAAGATTTTGCATATTTTACACTACGACCGCTTCTTACATATGAGGTTGGCTTTTTTATACACCGGCAATGATACGCTTGATATACTATTAAACCCTTTCCCTAACGCAACGACGTGTGCAAAGAGAAAATGAACCTTTAGTTTCGAACGCGTTGCTGCAAAAAGGTTGAGCTATCATTAGAAACGCTAAATATTCTAGTTACATTTTCAATAATACTTAATATAAATTTTACAACAATGTAAATCCAATACCTATGGTTTAAAGCACAATTTAATAAACTTGCATATCATTATGAATAGATTGCGGATTGTTATGCAAAATAATACGTTGATAATCAATTTAAAAAATGAACTTTAGGTGAATATTCAGTTTATCATTTGAACATTGCAGTACGAATATAACTTTTGCTATTCCGTACAGTTTTGTATGTATGTACATACATACATTCATGACATATTCATACTCTTGTATATGTAAGACAATACGTTTATCTATATGTTAGAAAAATTTCAAAAACAATTGTATTTTTGGACTGTAGTTTTCTTATACATATACTCCGAAGTATCAGAATACACTGGAACAGAGTACAGATCTTGTTTCCAGCCTTTGGCCCTGAAAAAGCCTTATAAACAAAATTTTGTGCTTATCACTAATCCTCCATGAATATTCATTAATATTTATCAATCTCCTAATAAAATAAATCTAATCTATAACGAGAATAGATTATTAACATTTTTTTCACAGTTCTTCTTATATAATCTATTCGACCAAATGAATTTTACAGAAGTTTGTTAAGAGCAGTCTATTTAGTGCATGCAAAGCACCAACGTATTGTAATACAATTTTATAAATCTATACTGCCGTGTGTATGAAGGGGTAAAAGCCCTGAAGATGTCAGGTACTGTTCAGCCGATTACAACTTGCACGTACGAACGCTAGTACTTTTAAAGAAAATGTGAAGTAAGTTCTAATTCCCCAAAGTATTTTGCAAACTGGTAACAGCATAATGTAGGCATGTTAACAGACCAGCTGTCTCTCAATGTCAAAAAGTAAATTACATCACTATGGCTTTTACTTGTTTGTTCATATAATGATTTGAACTGCAAAAAGAGGAAAGAAGTATTCTCATACATGCATAAAATCCGCTGTCTAATTATGAAATAGAACTTGTAAACCGTTTGTGCTGTAAACCGAGTAGTCTTAAATAGTTGAAACAATAAGAATGCAATTTCCTCTGAAAATATACGATAAACCACTGCTCAGTCTAATCGCTTTCGATGTTTGAAATGCAGAAACGGAAGACCCTGCGGGCTTCGATAGCCGCTCAACGAAGAATTCAAAGCAACGGCCTGAACGATCCTACGACCGTCAGTTTGGCGGTCGATACAGTAGCCAGATCGAATGTAACACCGCGCAGCCCTGGCCGGGCTTGGCCAGGAGATAGCGACATTCGTCAACGACCCATTGCCCGGTCAGATGATATCCGATTATCGCCGGCTGCCTACACGGCGGATGTCTCTCACCTCATAGTGTGAAAATACTTATCGATTACTCGTACCGTCGTACGAATATAAAAACGTTATGTAATGTACGTGGAAACATGTTTGTTAGGCACGGCATACAGTGGCGAGCATCTGAATAAAATATAGTTCCTTCATGGAGAAGAAAACGATTTCAACAACTTTGACAGTTTTTAATGTAATTCATTAATTATACATATGCTCATCACTGTATGCGTGCAATTTTGTTCAAAGTAATCAGCGTTTGTTTTTTACAATAAAAATCGTTGCTTTAAAGGTTTTGTTGTAACATTAATTCATTACCCATTATGAAAATGGTCCACCTAAATGTAGGCAAGAAAATCTTTTCTTTTTATGTATATGGTGGATGGATGGTTTGCAAGAATTTCTTTTTAATTTCATTTTTTTCTACATTATTAATTACACTAATATCTTTATGTGAAATATTACAGAAATGTATGTTTCGCACGTACGGACCTGCACCCTATAATTACGTAAGTTAATTTTAAATTGCAGGTACATACTTAAAGTACTTCTACGGGAATACATTTGATGTATAGATGAAATGTATTTTGCCTGGACAAATAAACAAAAAATATTAACCAAACGTGTACGTAGCCTGTGATTCTTTAAATTTGAATTTTCAAGTTAAACGTTAAATTCATTTTTATACCAATATCACTCTCATTTAATGGCGAACGATGAGAAGCTGCAACTCTCTTAACTCCAAAACTTAATACTTGATAATTCTATCGGTGATATTCAAAACCAAGTAAGCGACATTTTTGTAAAACATTTATCTTCTGATACCATTCGCATCACATAGAGACAATTTTTTCTATCATCGCAAATGAAGTAAATTTAGATGGCTAAATTTAAGTGTTCCATCGGAGTATTAATCATAGTCTTCAGTATATGTATATTTAAATACGTGATTTATCATTCAAAACTTTGGATGCTTAATCACCGCTCAAATATGCTACGCATACTTATGTTTACTCATACACACATGTTTATACACATCACAGTGTGTGTATGTACATAACTTGATTACTTAAGTATTCGTGAAGCATTGATATTAATACATAGAAATATATTTTAATCTGAGATCTTTGCCCTATCGCGAACTTATGTATGCACTTTATATATATAGTACATCAATTCATTCCACTGATAAATAATCACTTTTTAAATATTTTTAATCAGCATCGCTTACTTCATAAAATATGTAGTACCTAGAGTAAATATTCGCCTTAAATCGTGCAAGCCAATACATCGCAGTTGTTTTACATGCGGATTAAAAATAATGGAAAAAGAATGAATTTTATTATTTTGTTCATGTATAAAATGTTAATAATCGATAAATTACTTAATAAAAGACAATAATGTTATATATACGACCTGGCTATTTGTCTATATATAAGATTGCCGGTATGAGAATGAGATTTTCGTTCAACTGGCGAGTTTCCTCTCTATATCCATTACCAGACGCCATGTCCACGGTCTTAACACATGAGAACGAATTGTGTCAAGTTTCTCACCGCTGTCATTTGACAAACTTTCGTTATCCAACAAATCGGATTTGTTTTCTAGGCGTCCTTTAAGCGGTTTAGTTAATTAACAGTTATAAGGCATGGCGGATACGACGGTGGACGCGACACGTCGTTTAAACGTTAAAAAGCAGACGCTCGACGACGCTTACGCAGCGCCTGCGAATTTCCTCGAAATTGACGTGATTAATCCAATCACACACGGCGTCGGCAAGAAACGGTACACCGATTACGAGGTCCGCATGAGGGTAAGTTAAGAGCCAAGTTTTATTTCACGTACATTTCCTGTCTCTCATAAACATCAACATCTACTATTCCACACCGAACACCAGACTTCCTTTTGCCGCTAAATTTTCATTCTACTTTACAAACTTCCTATGCTTACGCTTAGGAAATTCATTAAACGATTCGCGTTAACTCCTGGATTTGGTAAATATTTTTTTCGAATGAGAGTTCAGCATTGCAGTTACTGCTTATATATACAATCACGACATAAGTATAGTGTTGTTAACTATAAGTCCAACAACTTACGAAATTTCACGAACGCATTTATTTTCTGTTTATGTTTATCGTTTATCGGCAACATCTTTTCTTTTTAGTTTAAAGAGGTTATAGTTTTGATAATAACAGCAGCAATTTCGTAATGGACATTAACCAAATGTATTATGGGCTGTGTCTGCTATCTTATGTTTCATGATAAAAATGAGTAGATACAAAAATATGTTACTGACTCTGTTCATATGTCTCGTGAATTAATATGCATGAATCATCTCTCATGATTAATACTAATAGTAATGAATGAAGAATGTTTAAAATTTTGTCTTAATAAAAGAAATATTATAATGATAATATTACAGACAAATCTCCCAGTTTTCAAAGTGAAAGACTCCACAGTTAGGAGGAGATACAGTGATTTTGAATGGCTGAGAACTGAACTAGAAAGAGATAGCAAGGTCAGTTGATAATTTGTATCAAAGAATTAAGAATTAACCAAATATTTGACATGAGTAGATTTGATTATTTCAACTTATTTACTTCTATTTACAGATAGTAGTGCCTCCCTTACCAGGCAAAGCTTGGAAACGTCAGATGCCTTTTCGAGGGGATGATGGTATTTTTGAAGAAGATTTTATTGAGGATCGAAGGAAAGGATTAGAGGCTTTTGTTAATAAGTAAGTCTACTCATAAGATTTATTTCGGTAGATAAATGTAATCTAATTGTATTTGATAATTCAATATAATCATAATTTAAATGCTGATTATAGCAACATTAATGATGGTGGCTCTGTCCAAAGAACTGTTACCTAGGATCAAAGCAAAATCAAAATTGACTGTTAAATATTAAATCCTACAACTTTAATTTAAAATATTTTTTTCATTAATACTTAGTTACAAAGGTGGATAGAGTAGTTTTCAACCTGTACGCAGCACTATTCTAAATTGACAAAAAATTATTTTTGATATTTCAGAATAGCAGGACATCCATTAGCTCAAAATGAACGATGTTTACATATGTTTCTGCAAGAACCTGTAATAGACAAGAACTACGTACCTGGAAAAATACGTAATACATAAGTTACAATAAGACTTATTTGCAAGTATATTTTCCTCCCCACCTTTGATATGTAAAGTTACATTTGATTACTTTTTGAAGTTAAGTCTTAGAATTTATCGTGATTCTTCTGCATTGATGCAATATTTCATTGAGCTTTCCACACTGTGATGTTAAATTAGAACTTACTTTTTGACGGTCTATCTGTTTTGAAAGGACACGTGCTAAAAATATTCAGATTTTTTTCTTTTCATTCTTTTTTTAGAACTGTTATAGTTGTATTAACTATTCACGGCAGATTTATAAATTGATATTTATCACTTTCAGAAATCGAAGAATATTGTTGTACACAACAGTTCAATTGATACATAAATATACGAAATTTTTGAATTTAAACACATGGCTGAACTCAACAATTATTCATTTATAAGTTATTCAATAGAGAACGTAATAAAAACTGTTGCCTCGTATTTTTTAATTAGTGTAGTACCGTTTTTTGCTTGTCATTACAACTTTAGAAGATGTATAGTTTCCTATTGGATGACTTATATATCGATAAAATTAACTGATTTAAAAATTAAGGGTGTTATTCGTAATTTAATATTATTTACATAAAGAAAATATATTAAAAATTTTTAATTTTCTAAACCTACATCTCTGTTTATATATTTATGATATAAATTATACACATATGTATAAGAACAAGCGTTTTGAATTTCTTTGCTCTTCACCTGCTATCATAAGGTCAAGACGTAATTATCACTCTAATGAAATTAAAAGTAAAATTAATAATTTATACATCTTCTTTTTTATAATCTTTGGAGGCAACTTCGTTTAAATATTTATAATTAACAAAGGGACTATATACAGGGCATAGATTAAACTATTTTACAATTTTCTCATTTAAGTTATAACTGTATTTGCAGAAGAATTTTCATCAAATACGTTTAGGTTAATCTATTGTACATACGTTTACGTGTGAAAGTTTACACGTAAAATATGCATACAGATGGAAGTGTTTTGTATATCAATATAAATAATTAGAAATAATCTAAGACTGTAATTTAAAGCTTTGATGTCTTCGTGGATAAAATCTTAATGCACGTTTCACTTCGGTAAAAAAAAGAACATGGAGTTGATTAAGACGATCAACGTCATTAGCTGTATGTTATTTTACAAAATAAAAAACAAAGGAAATTACAACTTGAGAACTTAATTTCTTTAATTCTATTCATTAGTTTAAAAAATAAATTAATGTACTTCGGTATAATAAACGTAATCTTTGAGATTTTAAAGAATACTGCATCAACAGGCCATTTTCACGTGTTCAGATATGTACTATATACTTATAAGTACACATCTTGTTTTGTTCTAATGACTTTCTTGTTCTTAAAGTATGCCTCTATATATTTGCTCACGCACTCCTGTTCTGAAATATGAAAATAAAGTGTATTCTATAGTGTATTCTAAAGTGTATTGTTATCTATAGATAAAAGAATCTTTCTTTGACATTTTAACCAGTTTTATAGTTAATGTACTAACCAGGAAATGTATCTTTGATAATAAGCATATCAGCTATATGCTTTGCCACTATTTTAAACAATTGCTTATCTTTAATTCTTCGCTTTTTATAGAAAGGCATCAAATATTGTACGATCCATGGAGCAATTCTTTCTTTGCATGCTGTTAAGTGTTCTTCTATACAAATTGGTGAATCAGGCATCATTTCCTCATCGTCAGTCTCGCCGAATAATTCAATGAACTTCTCTCGAACTCTTTCGTGCCTTCTATAATCCATCAAAGACAGTTCCGTCATCTTTGCTTTTAACTTTGCTATTTGATACACGCGTTCAACAAACCAAATACTATTCGCTCTACGTCTCTGTCGTTTTGCTATTTCCGTTTCGACTGGCAACGATTTGTTAGCCTCTCTGTTTTTCATCTCTTTATAGTAACTGAAGCTATATCTTCCTGGACTCGGGTTCGACATATTTGCATTTTTATTCAACTTGGCAGAATTGACCTTTTTATTGCTATTGCTTCCAGAAACTTTGCAGATGTCGTCAGGATTTTGCGGAAGAAGAGAATTGATTTCTTTGTCTACAGTAGCTTTGGTGACACCAGAGTGTTTCTCGATTAAAGTCATAAGATCACTGCTGTCGTCGCTCTCGCAAAACATATCTTCCATATGTTGTAAAAGTGAATCTTGTGAATTTTCATCACCATTTTGAATGCTAGATTGATTTGGGGTTTGAGTATTATAATTCTCCAGTGTAATGCTATCTTCTTTCATTGTGTCTTCGTCATCGACTAACATTTTATTAACTTTTTCCTTATCCGGTTCATTCTTGAATGTACCAATTTCAACATCATTAATATTAGTCGAATTTATAGTTGGTGAAGCAGTATTATTGCGAACAGTTAATTGAGAGAACATAGTGTAATCATCTTCATTGTTTAGCTCATTTTCTACTTCGTGCTCAGGTGTCGTCTTCATGGAAAACGTTTCGTCAAAATTAGACGTGGTAGAAACATTCTGAACGTTATCTACCCTTTCCAACTCAGCCCATGAGTTCATTGTCTGAACCGCGACGTCTATCTTACGCGGCGGCGTTTCTAAAAATATTACCAAATTCTTGTAGGCTTTTTTCTCTGAGGTGTGCGACTTCACATCTGAAATCTATAAGTGTTTCAATTTCAACCATAAATCAATTTATGTAGATAAAATTATAATGTTACAAATGACTTACTAGTTTCAACATATTCTGCCTATACAATGTAGTTTCCAAAGATGATCTAATTGCCAATAATTCCATTTGATTGGCACAGCTTTTTAACTCATTGCACGGAATTTCTTTGTTCTTTTCTTTATAACAGAGAATATAATTGGTAAGTAAACATTTGTGAAGATAAGAGAAATACACAGCACGAACCTATAAAACACATTTGAAAAATAAATTACATGTATACATGATATTGATTAATAAACTATGAACTTTTGTGTAAACTATTTATAATAGTTCAAAAAATATATTTCAAATAGAAATTTCTTATCTTTTAAATATTACAAACTGTGCTTTATGTTTGATATTTTCTACATTTTTGTCATTTACAGTGTTTACATGTGTGTACATGTACACTTCATACATGCATATTTTAAAACCACTTTTTTTCTAATTTATAAAGAAGAATTTAATGATTTTAATAAAGATAAGTGACACATGAAGAAATATACACATACCGTTGTAGTTAGCCGAAGAAACTCATCATTCGGATCAGTAGGAACATGAAATTTATTTTCCGAGAGCGAAGGTATCGAAATTGATAGAAGATTGTTAATATCCTCGAGACTTGTGTTATCGTCTTCGGCATCACCCATTTCAAGATCCTTTTGTTCTCGCTTCAACGTTATAGACTCGTCCATTCGTTCCATCGTCATTTTATTTGATTAACTATTATTTAACTTTCATAAACAACTAATTCAAATTTTTCGCGATGAACGCAGTAAATATTTACCGCTCAACAATATCATATTTGATACGGCTTTTTGAATCGGCCACGCATTTATTTTCTGTCACATGAATCTATAAGTTGAACGTTATGTTAGCAATTCCGCAAACACGTTTCTCAACGTTTCTTCAATCAAGTACAATGTATCATTTCCGATCATGTAAACCCAGATGTAAACACATGAAGTGATTAGATAGCAACTAACTTCATAACTCTCTGGGTAGGGGATCCCGGACCGACTTCACACGCAAACAAAGAAAATACTCTCGGCGAGTGGCGACATCATGGAAAGCATTAGTGCTAAACTGAGCTAGACAGAGAAAGAATGTGCCAAATTTTTTATGTATACGTGTGAAATTGTGATATATGTGAGTATATGCAGAAATGCAATTTTAAGGGCAATATGTCTCTTTTCCTCTCTTTTGACGATCTCAATCGTGTTGTCTATCCGTATAAGTATATACATACATACAGCCTGTTTCAAAATCATACATCACAATTCGCAATCAGAGGTGCCAGATTGAGGGCGGGAGCCTTTATTTATTTATCCGATTTGCTGGCCGCTTACAGCGTATAGCCAGATGGGCTCTCAGGCCTGAACCTGTACAGCCCTATCAGAAGGTGTTATATATTCTCATCCTATTTTTATATCCCCGGGGAGGAGAACTTATCAGAGAATTTCCTCTTTGGTGTAGAATAAAATAAAGTGTAAAATACCAGAACTCAAGGAACTACGCGCCTTGCATTTCTTTACACTTTTTCTCTGATTGCTGACGAGAGACGCTAGATTGAAGAAATTTTGCATCTCTGCCACTGACCGCTATCCGTTATAACCACAGCATTTGCTTCCTTCTGATAACTTTTAACTTCTTAACTGAAGTAAAAGTTAGTGTTAAATTTTCTATATATTATTGAATTCAACACAAAATAAAACATCGCTATGTCAAGACGACACTGGGGCATAATTGTAAAACGATTAACTATTAAAATTACCTGGAAAATTATAATTCAGAACGATCTATAGAAGATTCTTGTATTTGTTGTCTGGATTATCAGAAACCGATGTAACAAAGTTAAGTTTAAAAAAATGGCGTTCCCTTTAAAAATTCTGCGAGTTCTTCGAGTGAAAATTCGCGGATGAAACCCAATTTTACACACGTTTATTATTAAAGTTTCTTCAATACAATTCATGAATTTTCGCATTAGCACAACCTGACATCCTTCTCCACGGTACAAATAAAACCACGAAGCTGGCGAATCTGTTGTAGGAAATACCGGCATCCTGGGCTTCACAACCTTTTTTTCCCCAATTTATTCAGTTTTCTTCACATTTTATAAACGGCGGTAGTTTACAATGTTATAAACATTTTCTAATCGCGATGACACAACGCCGGCATTGGAAGATATCGCTTACATTGAATGCAATGTAATAATTATATATAAAATAGAACATTTTGGAGATAACGTTCAGATCTGTATAATCGAGAAATTATACATTCATCGTGTATACATAATATATGTATATAATATTTAATATAATATATATATCTCTATTCACGTAGTTCTATGTAAATGTACACATACATATACATGTTAGTTCGTACTCTTATTTCTTACTTATCTACGTATGTTTCGCGCGACGTACTCACGCGTAATTAGGATAGTTGGTCGCGTGAAAAAAAAACAAATAAAAAGAATTTACAGACAATATAAAAACATGTTGTTGATCACAGTTGGGCAAACTTTGTTCAACTAATGACTGAAAATCATAAATCAATTTCTGGACGAGTGTATCGCACGGCGAAAAATTGTTCGTTAATTCCTAATTATTCGAGTGCCCAACCCTACGAAAACGGGAGATAGTACAATTTTTGCTAATAAGAAACGCGATGACAACGTTAATGGGAAAATGCGAAAAAATAGAGAATCTTCACAGATTGATAGACAGGTGCTGCATTATCGTACGCGCATTTAACAATTGCTCGGCATATCATTCCGATAATTAAGGAACAACGCAAGTGCATTCCTTCAACGTATTGATGACACAATCACTTAGAATGCTCTCACAAAATAGCTTGAAAACTTCACACTGTACTCATAGAAAATATTTTACTTAATCCTATATTATTTATCAAAAATAAATACATATTCATACATATTCACTCAAATCGTATTTTACACGCTAAATACTTAATATCATTAATAAAAAATAAGCTGCCTTAAAAAATTCGATTAAATAATTAATGTATGTTAGTGTGATTACGGTATTGTTGTTTTTTTCCTCTTCTACTAAATACAGTGTAGGAAATGTTCAAGCCGTGTAACAACTATCCTGAGAAACACCCGGTACAGAATTAATATTTAAACTCGTTTGGTACCGCAGTAACAGCTTAATGAAAAGAAAAACGCCTTGTGTTATTTACATTTTGTGTTACCATTCACTTTCTCGATTAGTTCGCTTAATATATTACGATTATTCCTCTTAAGTGTACGTATTATTAATGTCAGTACATCAACACTTTATATTCAATATCTGTATATTTTGATTAATACGCAAACCTTAATTAACCATCTTAGATGATCAATTCGGTTTCATGCTTATTTTGTTTTCCGTTTCATTAAATTTTATTTACTCGACAATATCGTACTATTAGTAATTTTTTACAGTTGATGTATTGCGTCGACAACCTAACATTTGCAACGTGCATCCCTTGTACATATTTACAATCTTCCCCTAACGTACATCTTTTGCACCTCTACAATTTCTTGCCATAAATAATATCGTTATACTAATGACGTTCGTATAACATTCATCATCTTTTTTCTTTTTTGCTTTTTTTTGGCATAGGAACCTTATCGACTCAGGCATTATCCAGTTTCTTTCTAATCCACCTGTTTTAATACTGTTCTTTTTATTTAAATTATGCGTATACAATTTGTTTTCGGTGGCAGCGCTAACAATACTTTTCTAAGTCACCCCACTTGTCAACTGCTAGAGAGCGATAAATGCCACTTGACGGATTATTATTGCATTTTTGTTACACAATCAGTAATTGCAAAGGCTCACATATTTTAATAAACGTTAATAATAATTAGATTACTCGTGTAATTTGTAAAAATGTTTGAGCAACGGATTCTGTGTAAAATATTGGAATTAAGAACATTATTAATAAACCGTAAAATCAATTTAAATTACGTCTTGTTATTTGTGTTATATTAAAAATCGAATTCATGAATCCATGGTATTGATATTATATATCCAATTATGACGATTAAAATAATTCTGCTGCCTTTATTAATTACTTTTTTTTTCGCATCTTTCAGTTTCATAAAAAGACCCTCGGATAAAATCATCCACTTTCCTTCGACGTTAACTGCGAACGTTCAAAGACACAAAACCATGTCTGTTACATAAAATGCTTCTACAAAATTGTGTAAATTATGAATTAATACATAATTACAGATCCTTATTTACAAAACTTACAGTCTCGTCATGGAATGATATGACAATATACAATATGTATACATATTTCGATTAGCTTAAATATCCTTACAATTGTTTCAATGTAACTATAAACTTCTACATAATTTTTAAAGAATTCTAGTGTACAGTGAAGAAGATTAATGATGATGAAAAGCAAATAATGTAATGTAGTGTAAAATCACTAATTTCTTTTTTGAAAGGAATAAACGAACGTACATTATCTATATCAACCGTTAAGAATTTCATGAATCATATGAGAGAAAAGGAACAGATTTACGAAAAAAAAGGAAATGAGATCAATGAAAAGGGGTTGTTAAAAAAGGAAGTAGATTGTTATGTTTTTTTTTGCTGCCCGATTTTGTTAGCGTAAAGAAATTTAACAATAGAACTACCGATTATTAAAACAAAACAAAATATTTGAATTCAATTATTAATTATAAAGTTACATAAATTGGATTTAAAAGGTTACAAAACAATTGGTAGCTCTAATGTTAATGATTAAAAAAAGAACGCGCAACTGAGATAAATATCTACAAAAAGAAAGTCAGTTTAACGCGTGACTGTTTCTACGTCTTACAAATACTCTACTGTTGACCGGATAAACTCTGGTCAACAGTATTAATGAACTGCCGAGGGCCAATTTAACAGGAGCTTGTCGGCCACCGGGTAATCTAATGAACACGGTGGCCACGGCTGCGACACCGTCATCAGTAGGTTCAACCGCTACTGGTCTAACGTCATTGTGGAAACTCACCAATTTGTTGCGTCTGCTCTTTCGTTGGGGTGAGTTCGGGCTGCAGTCGTTTCCGTCCCGATCATAAATAATAGTAGCAGACGCGAATGGCCTCTTGGCCATGTGCAACATTTCAACAACGTGTCTTCTCCGTGCTCTTCGCACGTCCGCCGCTTGTTTTGTTTTCCATGCGACTACGCAACCGGCTAAAAACAAGAAGAAACAGGAGAAGAACACGGAGAAGAAAACGAACAGATCTATGTGAAGCTGATCTTGTCTGAAGAATATCATCCCATAAGCAGCCCGTCTGCTAACTTCTGAATGCACGGGATCGATCGCCCTCAACGCGATATGAAACTTCGTCTGCTGTAGCTCATGTTTATCTTGCGGTAACGTTAACACCAAACGATTTGTCAAGTTTCTAACAACCAAGAATGTGTTGCGGTTTACAATCGTTAGATATGTAGCTAACTCATCCGCGTATCGTTCCATCACGATATACGTGAAGCCAGTAGATTTCCAACTTGGCTCCGCGGTAGTTCCGTTCAATCCGAACGAGATCGTCTTATTTGGACGGAATTCGACGTATCTCATTTGACTTCGATTATCCTTGTCGGACCATGGCTTGTACCCTTTAAGCCATATAAATCTGCTATCCAATTCAACCTAAATTTATGTTTATAAATTAGGGTACTGAAGGGCATGTACAAATAATTTATAATTGATTAAGATACGTACATCTTGATATCCAGTTGATGAATTCAATGTAACAACAAAAGAATCGTCCCGCGGGCTGAGGAACAAATCCAAAGCACCTTGAGTTACATCTACCATGACTCTGATGTCAACATTCATGAAACGCGGTTGTACCATGTAAAACACGGTTTGACCGGGATTTAATGGTTTTGGTTTCATTTTACACTCATCTGCGATCGTTAAATGTAATAAACATATAATAAAATAACGGAACGTATCATCTTAGTTAAAATTTTTGTCATGTAAATCACCTATCAATTTAGAGTCGAAACACATTTTGTTGTCGACTGTTACAGTCTTGTAACACTGATGACCGCCTGTTGGTGTACCAGCGTAATTTTCCTTGCACTTGCTGCACTGCACCATCCAGCAGGGTTTTCCTCCTGTACCTTTCATAGGCCCGCTAGTGCAAGATTGATCACTTTCTGTATTGTTACCACAATTGCATTTTTCTCCCGTTACAGGATCACAGGTGAATCCATGTCCATGGCACTCGCATCTAGGAAAAGTATATTTTTAAGGCGTGTGTGCGATTATGTATGAAAAAATATTTGTAGTGATACTAACGGTCGACACACGTCACGAAGATCTTCGGTTCCTCTAAAGTAACCGGTCATACATTCGCCACATTTATCACCTTTTGTATTATTTCCACAATTCACACATTTCGCTTTGGCCACAGGGCCCTCGACTAGTTGCCTCTGTAGTTTCTCTAACGGCATCTCTTCGATCGATTTCGGATCCTATAAAAAAAATTATATTCGTTTTTATCCCTTCCGGTTAAATGATATTTGTTTATTTTATATGAAAATAATAAATTACCGGTACAGTCATGCTTTCATTAATGCAAATTCGAGTATGCCCATTACAATATTCAAGGCATGGCACACATTGCCCATTGTCAGCTGGATTTCCAACGAACAAAGGTCTGCATTTGTCGCATTGTGGCCCCATCGTGTTATTATGGCACTCTAAGCAAACATCTAATTTGTCTGGACCAGCACAATTGCTGTGACCATTACACTGGCACTGAATAGAACAGTTGGCACCTACATAGCCAAAGTCGCAACGACATACATTTGGTTCTACGCATGTTCCTCTGACGCAACCTTGCGTACACATTGGAACGCAAATTTTTCTATAAATAAGACAAGTTACATTTATAATATGTAGATAACGTATAATATACAACATGCAATACATATAAATTCATCTTACCTTCCAAATTCATTATATGATGATGGTCTGGAAGAGATATAAATTAATTAATAAAAATTACATTTAATGGAATTAAATTAAAAATAAAAAGGAGTTAAATTTACGTTTCAGTTTTATATCCATCGCCGCACATACATTCAAATCCTTCTTCTAGGTCGAAACATTTTTCACTTTTCGGTGAGCACGTGTGGTGTCCATTGGTACATTCATTTTCCGGTGGACATCGTACATAATGCCAAGAGAATATCGGTTTCGACATTGCGTTCGGAATTAGCATCGTAACATTATCCGAAATTTCTGAAGACTCTAAATATAAAATGGAAATAACATACTTCTTATTAAATTTCTTATTAAACTTCTAAGAGTTTCTTATTAAACTTTTACACAAATGTTTATTTCATTTATCTAACACATCTTGCACAAATGCTTACGTGGATCAGTTTGAGGGAACTGTTGATAATATAACATTTCGCATGTTCCACCAGCTGGATGATCGGCTGGAGCTTCTAGCGACCCTTCTGTACATATTCCTTGACCAGTTATATTAGCCGAATCTAAAGAACACCATCCACAATGAGAGTGTTTTAAACACGTGCTGCATTGTTTGAAAACTGAACACGGCTCAGGACAATGATCCATATCCGAACTTCGTAACACTAAACCGCATACGCCACCGGCGCAGTACAAGGGTTGGTACGATGGAGAAATACACTATAATTTATAAACATATTGTAACATTTTGACGTGTAATTTAATCATTCAATGATGCTGTAAATATACTCACTTCGTTAAGTTGCGTAGACCATCTACATTCTCGCCATCCTCCTTCAGCCCCTGTACCCTTTAGGCAACTTCTGCAATCTTTATGATCGGCACATCGTTTTTCACATTGAGTGCTGCTCATTTTAATACTTGATCTTTCGAAAATATCATCTGGCACGCAATTCCAATCATATACGGGTTCGCCAGTTACTGCGAGCCCTAATTCAGCTACAATTACAATTTGAAAAATCGTTAAGAACCATCGTTCAATTATCGCTGTTCGTCACATACATTTCTGAAACTCACAAGTTTTTAGAACCTGCCTCGTCCACACACAACCTTCGAGACTATTACATTTCTCACAGTCACTTGCTGGACATTGTCGTTCGCCGCATTGATTCACGTCAGTCACAGATATTTGTCTGACGCTGCATTTGTTCAATTCGTCGCAATCCTTCTCAGATGGTATACACTTTCCGCTCGGGCAGTTGGTACACCATTTACACACTGGTTCCTCGTTTCTGTAGTACGGCCATTCCGCCAGACATTCTGTGCAAGATTTAAAGTTCTGACACTTTCTACTAGCCATCCACTCCGAATTACAAAAGATTCCATTTGATCGCTGAGCTTGAGCAACATTAATATCGCATCTGAAATGTGCAGTTCGCATTTGCAATTGCTTCTAAAAAGGCTTTTAATTCGAGTACAAAAACTTACCGATCATCTTTATTATTTGACACCTCGTTGGAAAAGCAAAATGAAGCGTTATTTCCGCTAATAGTTACCACGGAACAAAAAGAACATCCGAAATATTTGCGACAGGTTGTCTTATCTGTCCAAAGATTACAAAGATCCTCTGGTATGCTAATGAGAGTGACGTGACTCTTGACACCACCGTCGAAACCGCCAACTACGTATACAGCATTGGACTCTGGATCAGCGTGAGTCATAGCATGAGCATATGCTGGTGGCGGCGGATTGCCGATGACTTCCATGTCTTTCGTTATTAAGCGAATCCACAGATTACAGGAATATTTATACGCGATCAATGAGTCAGAAGTATTATGTGGATTTTGACGGCCGCCGAATATTACCATGTATTCATCAGTAGTAACTGCAGAATGGAGGAATCTAGCTTGAGGCTGCAATTAAGTCATTGACTTCATTCCCTGAGTCTATCATTAAAAGAGACATAGTTAAAAGAATGTTCTATTACCAGGCTACTTCCATCAGTAAGATCGTCATCAAACGGAGGAAGTACAGACCATGTACGGGTTTTGTAATTCAGCGCATACAATTTATTTGATATAAACGTGCGATTGATTGCGTAAGTGTATCCACCGAAAATATAAAAACTATCCGACTTGCTGTGATACACGGTTGAATGGCCATATACTCCTAATGGGCCATTTCCAACGGTATCTATTGTGTCCCAAGCTTCCGTTTCTAGATTGAATTCCCACACCGTGTCGAGATAACCGTATTTAGGACTAAATCCTCCAATTAATATTAAGCTCTCCGATTCTCCGTTTCTCCGTAGAGTTAATGTGTGCCCCGCTAAAGGCGGTGGTTCCCTCTTAAACTCATCTTGCGTAATTTGCATCCATCTCTGATTTTGTAAGCTAAACTTCCAAAAGTCGCTCAACGTGTTATTTGATAAACCTTGAATATCTTCCTCTTTCATTGATAAACCACCGTAAACATATATCTGTTGTCTGCTGTGAACTATTTCGGTTGCGTGGAAATATCTTCCTTGTGGCATGGAAGCCTCTGATGTAGACTCTACAGTGATAGGCATCCACGTATTATTCTTTGTGTCAAACAGTCTAATATCATTTAAAGGACCATGGCTAAGGGAGTATCCTCCAAACATCCAGAGACTACCCCTTCTGTCGGCAACCAAAGTGTGGCCGAATCGTGGTAAAGTTTTCCTTAAGTGATCTAAATGATCAGCTAAATACTCAGAATTAAATAATTCAGTAAAAACCAACTGATTCTCGTTGATTTTAATTGAACAATCGCGCCCTCCGTAACCTGCTGCACACACACAGCGCCCGTAACCCTTGTCACAAATTCCTCGTTTCTTCACAGATGTGCAATTGTTGGGACATATTTCAATGTCGCAGTTGATGCCCACGAAGCCAGTTTTACACAAACAATTGCCATTCCGACATTCTCGATTCGCAGGACAGTTATTACACGTCATGATCAAATAACTGCCTTTGAAACCCTCTACTTCGTCCAATTGTTTATAATGAACAGTTAAGAATCCAGATTTGGCTTCTACCGTAACTGGGTAATCCGTGCTTTCTGTACAGTAGGCGCCTAAGAGTTGACTTTGATGACTTGTCGACGATGAAACGAATTCCGGTAGGCCATCATATACGTAAACGCTATTTTCTTGACAACTGACATTGATATCATCATGTATTGTAAACTGTATTACGCTTTGCGTACCTAGAAGCATATTGTCTGAAGAAAGATCTGCTTTTGGACTGACTATCCACAGACATTCTCTTGTTGGGGAATCCCCGAGATGATTTTCCCATAACGATAACTGCGAATGTTTGCTGCCAAGACCCTGTTTGCCATTTCCTTCTCCGCTAAGCATACCACGAGACATGCAACCGTAGTAACACATTCCGCCGTATCTTGGATCACCATAATATCCCTTCTGACAGCGTTGACACCTGTCTCCCTGAGTATTGTCACGGCAGTAACAAACGCCAGTTTGTCGATTGCAAATACCTAGATCTTTGTCCCCGTGTTCATTGCAATTGCACTTCTTACATCCAAACGGCGTCGTAGCGTTACCGTAACTACCTGCTTTACACTCCTCGCAATATTTACCGGTAGTCCAATTCTGACATTCGTCACAGATGCCTGGTCCTTGGGTGCAAGTCGAATGATTATAGCAACCACAATTCGTTCTACAATCAGGCCCTGTCCATCCTAGGTAACACTCGCATTTATAATCAGGCGCCTCGCTGCAGTAGCCGTTCACACACTTCTCGTAGCAGGTCTTTGTGCAATTCTCTTTGCCATCTCCATTGAAACCCCTTTTACACTGGCAGCTAAAACTACCGTGAGTATTCGTGCATACCGCGTTTGGATGGCAATCATGTAATCCTAAATCGCACTCGTCGACATCTGGACACTGAGCGTACGCCCAGCCCAATTCGCTAGACGTTAAAGTTCTGTTCGTAAAATTTTGGGATTCGTTGATAACCGAGGAGCAATTTACATGCGGTTGATTAAAGTCTCCTTGTACACATGCGCCCATAATAGGATTTTCTAGACTGTAACACCATCCACAGCTTAATGAATGCAGGCAGTTGGAACAGTTTGTGTGTCGACTGCAGCTTTTACATTGATCGTTGCCCGTTAGAGACGATCCTGATCTTGATGTTACGCCCATAAGACCAGCTTGATCCATCCATTCCCGGCATAAACCAAACTGATATTCAGACGTGTACACGGAAAAAGAGAAACATTCCTGTGTGGCTTCGCACCACACGCATCGTCCGCGCTCGTCTAAGCATTGCGTGCAATTTGAACGTTGCCTACACGGAATCGGGCACTCATCAAGGCTGACAACAGCGTTAGGCAGCCTGCCTATCCGCGCGCAGCGAGCTTCCTCTGTCCACCACTCACATAGATTAGTTCCAACGCATGATTCGCACGATATATAATTAGAACAATTAGCACAAGCCGAAGGAGTGATCGTTAGATAATGCCATTCCTGTATGGCATTGCCATCTTCGTCCCACTCCACGTCAGCTACGCAACTTTCTGTCTCGTTGATCGAACGTGATAAACACTTGTTGAGAATATCACACCAACCACAAGATGAATCAGTCAAACAGTGAAGGCAATTTTTGTATTGGTGACATGATCCATTCTGGTACGGTTCTAAATATTCGAATGTGAATACTTTCGGATTTTCGGTTTTCTTGTTGTGAGTAATTTCCATTTTGCTAGCGTACGCGTAACTCGTGGTAACCATTCTCTTTGATTCGAAATCTAGTAGATATCTACCTGGTTGCAACATCATCGGTTGCCCATCTGACCACTTTGTAGGAATGCACTGCGAAGTCTCGGCAGTTAAATTCGCAACTAGCTCCTAAACAAATTTCATTCAGAATTATTATATAAAAAAATAATTAATAGATTAATTGGAAACTGGAGTATATAATTACCAGTGTTTGAGGGTCGTCACTTCTTGATACGTGTAGAGTCGCACTATTGTAACTGACGCAAATCTTCAAATATTCCAAAGCGCTGTCCCAAAAATATTGAGGTGGTCTGAGGAAACCAGTCAATCTCGCGATCATTTCTCCGCCAAGGGCTGATTCTGTTTTTGCTCCTTGCATAGAGGGAACATTGAAATCTACCGTAGTGGCGTTGACTATCGTCACAGAGTCGGGCTGACTAAAATTAACGGGTGGCTTGTATTTTAAAAATGTCAAGCCTGGCCGCTTATCCATTTCCCGACACTCTTCAACTTTTATTATTTCTGTACCCTTTGATCCCCACCATCCCGGTATTTGCGACGGCGTGTCATCTCGAAGCCCGCAGACACCGAAATTATCATCTTTGTGATGACAACGAGCATTTTGAACGCACCAAGTACAAGTTCCGAGATTCAACTTATTGGACACAGATTTTTTTCCACGAGCAGTTGTACCCCAACCACCACCAGGCTGGCCGTGAATCAAGCAAGAATGACAGTCTCCAAGTGCTAGGCAGACGCCTGGACAACGCGTTGTTTGAAGATTTGTCGTACAGTTACTGCCAGTAGTTCGACCATAACATATCTGTAGAATAACAAATATTAAACAGGAACCAGTAAAAGTTTACGTGAATGAAATAATCTGTATATTAAGGAACTACCTCGTCTGCTGAACACCAACCACACTCTGGGTTAGCCGAACATTCCATAAAAGTTTTATGCCTCGAACAGATTTGTTCGGGTTCTATGTAGTCCTCATCTCCTGGTGCAAGCATCGGTGGCAACGTGTACGCAAGCAAATCTGCGTTTACATTCCCATGATAACCGCCTACTAGCAACAAAGTATTTCCATTCCGTACGTCTGCTGCGTGTGCGAATACTCCTTGTTGCTTTGGATAACGAGAATCTAAACATGTTCCAGTAAATGTTTTGAAATGCAAAATGGTCATTAAAACAGTGTACGTAGATCAATTCACATTTAAACTAAAATGCTGGTTTACCTTTGTCATTTAAACCAAGCACGTCATGGCTAACCCAAGCGTGACAGCCCAGGTGATAAAGATACATCTGATTATCATAACAAATTTCTTCCTTGTTATGTCTATGAGAATATCCACCAAATACAACTAAATAATTACCTGTGAACATGTTTCGTAGCGTTTGAAAGCATCATATTCCGATTCATTCAACAATTTGTTAGGCAATAAGACTTACCTATGATATTACAAGTATGAAATGCCCGTTCTCTTGGGACGTAAGTATCCCTTAAGTGAGCCCTAGGATAATGAATTTCGGACCAAACTTTTCTTTCGAGTTGGAAAACGAACATCCTATCCGACAATTTACTGAATCGCGCCACACTGGCTACCACTCCGCCGTAAACCAACAAGGAATTAGTAGCTTTGTGATATACTGTACAATGTGCAACTACACGGACGTCTAATTCTTTACCGCCTCGCGGATGTACTTCCTTCCATCTTTCCGTGGATGCCGTAGGATCAGCTAGAACATAAGTAAAACCAACATCGAGTACGTTGTACAAAGTTTATGAAAGTTTATCATGTCATATACACTTCGTTAGATATACTTACATAAATTCAATTTAATTTTATATACACTCGATGAAAATTCACCATCGACTGTACTACCACCGAAGAGATAAATATAGTCATTCGCTAAAGTAAGAGTATGCCGTGTTAGTGGTGGTGGATAAAACGGAGAATTTTTTGCTCGCAATGTCCAAGAACGTGTGTTAACATTGTAGTGCCATAGTTCGTTTGACAAAGAACCATCTTGTATCTTCCCACCATATATAACGAAACCACCTATAATTTATTAAAAACCTATAGCTCGTACTACGATCGCAGTACTTTTTACTCTAGTTTCGATCGATTGAAAGTGTAACTGACCAACATATCTACAAGCTGCGTGACCGTAACGCGGGCTGGGTTTAGGTGATTCATCAACGGATAGTTTGGTCGATTCGTCTTCTGTCGATTTTGATTCCTGAGCATAAATGTTATCTTCAGAAGTATCTTCAGTATTTTCGTCCCAGTTTAATGCGTCATTTCTTACATTCGAAGTAAATAGTTCCTGATGGGGATTTAGATTTCGGCGATGTCTAATACAACAACATAAGATATTGTTAACCGTGAATATTAAATGAATATTATTTAATTATGTTGTATACCTTGTGGTTTGTGCATAACGTGGCTTAGGGTGCCTAGTGTGTTTTTTTCGAAGATCGTCATTTCTTTCTATTCTGATTGTACTCCTACTAGTCTCACTCTCCCTGGCTTCATGAATCGTTTTTCTCTCGCGGTCTCTCTGGTCTCCGTTTCTAAATTCTGGCCAGCCATATCCACCGTCTACCATTGCATGATTACGTGCACTAAAGATATTACTGTCTTTAATACTGTAAAGTACTTTCCCAATGAGGGAGGACGTGCGGAGACCATATAATTCTTTTGCACCCGCACCTATCCGTTCTAACTCCGTAACGAAAAGCATGGGGTCGAGATATTCTGCCGACGACGTGCCTTCTGTTTTAAACATATAAAGTTTCAATGTTCAGTATATACATACACATATTCATAAGCTTAGTCTCTTCTGCTTACCTATTACGTTGCCATATTCGTCTTCCCATTGGCTTGTATTAAATCGATATACTTCTAAATTGCTGAGTATATAATTGAGATCATATCCACCGAAAACATAAAGAGAATCGGTTTCCTTCATATAAACTGCGGTATGCGCTGCACGTGGTCTTAGTCCACCTTCAGAATGGGAAAGCCAATGCCACCTGTTTATTGTACTTACTGATTAGTAAATTGCTACTAATTATTATATTTAACATAACAATGAGTAACGTACTTGTTGCCTTCAGGATGTGTTTTGTGCAATGAACATGATTGTCCTGAATGTTCATTTCGACAGATACACCGTTTCAAGCCACATTCTCCAACGTAACTACAATTATTCGGACAAAGTTCTCTGGAGCAATCTCTTCCACCCCAATCATTTTCGCAAACACAAGTATTGTTAATACATTTCCCGTGATTTGTACAATTGTTCGGGCAATCGGTTACTGAAAATTCTGCATGAAATCCATCCAACACGTAATTTGTATCACTGTACAGAAGTATTAGCATCTAGAAAGCATATTAAACATCAAATCAGGTTACTTATTACATATATAAATTATCAGTAGATTCACAATTCACAGGCCAAGATAAGATTTCATATTTACTTACATAACCAGAAGCTGATGTCACTTGCTGGGGCTCGGTTTTTCCACTAAAACTACCTAAGAGAGGAGATCGAAAAGAATCTCCATCATATACAAAAACATAATCGTAACTGCATTCTGTTCCCATTGTACGAAAGCTTAGAGTAATAAACTGGCCAGTATTGTTTGCTGTAAAACAAGCATATTAGATGATTAAAAATAATTTATAGAATATATAAAATAATGATAAATATATTATAAAATATTTCTTACCTTTTATGAGCCATTCACAGTGAGAGTCTTGAGTATAATTTGAGCCTAAAGGTCCATCACTAATTATTCCCCAAGAATCAGTAAAAACTTTCCTTGTTTTATCACATGGAACTTGCTTTGGAGATGACTGTGGAGCTAACTGAAAGCCCCGCAGTAGACAACTCCATATAGTAATCCATGTTGTGGTGGACGAAACCCACCCCATTACAATGTATTCGCCTCACTGTTGCTTGATAAAGGAAAATTCATCATCCACGTTCATTGGAATATTCTTCGAGCACTTACGTGGCAAAGAATTTATAAAGGATCATGTCTGAAAGAATACATTTTTTATTATTTCAATTGTTTGATAGTAATCTTAATAAACTAAGAAAGTACATAAGTATGCAATTATATTAAGATTTATAAAATTAAAAACATTTCTATTGAGCTACTGCCTTCTCTTAAAGAAAAACAACACTATAACTTTGTTTACTAATTTAATACATTAAAAGGAAAGCAAGAATTAGATGAAAATCAGATTTATATCACTATTGTACTGCATATACGAATGTGTTCGTCACAGTTGTTTACAAAAAACGTTAATTAATCAACATCATTAGTTCTGCATGTAAAACATGTTCTGTAAAAACAATATTAAGTCACGCTGACAACGTTCAAGTATGCAATGTCACAGTCACGTTATACAATAATCGTGCGAGCGTTGAACACGAAATGTATACACTCATATAAATTTATAAGCTCACAAAATAAAAGAGTGGAAACTTGCAACAAACGATTCACTAAACAGTAGATATGTAACACATGACAACCAAAAGCAACGATGCTGACGATACGGTGACAACGAAACGCGGAGAACTTTTTCCCGACGGGATGAAGTCCAGGAATGTTCTTTAACTAAATAATAGATACGATAGAACTTCGGCTGCAATTGAATCACAACATTATGTACGTATACAACACACATACACGTCGAAAAAATTCTGCACCGCGCTATACCCTGGATAGTTGCATCCTCCGTATGCTAGTTACTTCGAAATCAAATTATATATCATGGATAACGTGATATTGCTAACAGATATTGCTATCACAGAGCGACAAAGCAGCGAAATGAATGAGCAAATATGAACAGACGAGAATTATCGAGTAAACTACGTTCGGCCTCGCCTGTTGACACCTTGACTGTCTTTGCATACGAGGTCAGGGTGGGGGCTCTTCGACCACCATTAAATTCCCCTCATTTCGAACGCGGTCTCTCGATATTCGAAAGTTTCCAGGGACACTGCGATTGAAAAAATTGCATGTATATAAAATATTTTCTTCCCGTTTGCCGCTACAACTCGGTACGTTAGTGTTTATAGGAGAATGTTCAAGAAGTTACTGACGCATGTAGGTCTGAAAACTCTATACTGGATTAGATTGTGTTTTGTATGTTAGAGTTTCTTAACAGTACGTTATACAAAATTATAATCTTTCATTGTGATTAAATATAAAATGATACACAAATCTCACGTTTGATCCTTATCTACCTGTAGCTTAGTTAAAACAATCGACTTTTGTTTAAGATAACAATAAATATTCAAGGCGTTCAAGTACTTAAAAAAAAGTTGAGATGACAATGAGAAGGATAATGCGAAGTGTTAAGTGCACTTGCACTTAAGTTTGTATTACTGCGCATGCCTATTATAGTTAACCGTTTTCGAAATTTCCTTTTACTGTAGCATCAAGATTTACGTCATAAGTGCAAAGATTGTTTTATTTTCTAATTATTTGTCAGTAGAGAACCGTCAGAATATGAAAATTTTCAATTTGGAAGTTAATAATAATAAGAATGTCATATTTCTTGCACGAATACTACTTGAATAATAAGTGAAAGTATAATAGTAAAATCAGTTAAACCTTCAAGGTAATATTGAATGAATTATTCAATTAACTATGTAAAATATTCTAGGAAGTGAATGCCTCCAGTTATTATTCAATATTTACATGCAAAGTTTTAAAATACGTGAAATACACGTACATATACACGTATATACTTTTATTCATTACCATGCGCGTATTCTAATTCAATTATTTTCTTTTGTTAAATGCTTGTAGTAAAAAGACGATGTGTAATACGTTAAATATAGATTGCGTTAGTCTACCTTATTTTCAAGTCAGATACTTTTACTGACTAAGTGATTAAGATCTTAAAATATAAATGCAAGCATATCTTATCTCATTCTTCTTTTTTATATTTATGTATTTGCGTTAATAAATTTACCAATTTTTACAAAATTTGACCGCTTAAATTGTTGCACATGTTTTAATTTTTATTTAATAGGGAGAAATAAAAATAGACACAGAAATCTGAAATATATATGATGTTTATCATTATACACTTGAAGTCTGTAATGCATTAAATCTATGGTGTTTTGTGTCAGAATAGCAAAATCCATCCATGAATGTATTGTTAAGTTACAAACATATCGAGCCTATTAACGTTTTTCAACTGGCTTATTATAACGCATAGCCTCTATGACAATACATAGAAAAGATCAGAAAACACACCCCGCTCTTATTTCTTTCAATGCACAATATGCATATACTTCCATGTACTTAATATAATTCCATAACACACGTGGTATATTTTTCTGAACCATCAACAGACACTCTGTCAAGTCTTAACGATTGATACAATCACTCTTCTTAATTGTATAGCATACTATCCACTACCAATGCAGTGTAGTGGTACAAATTATCTTCTCTGTTCAAGAACGATGAAAAGATATTTGCGTGCTATGTATTTTATCACTGATGCAGTTATTAAAAGATTGATCAGACATCAACAGAGGAAACTGATCTAGATATTACAAAGCGAGTGAATGATGCTCCTTATTTTTCTAACTTTTAAATTGTCAATCGCCTGCCAACCGAATTGATGAACTAAATCATTTCAGATAATTATATAGTTAAGCACGAAATACTATTATAATAATACATAATTTGAAACGAAATAAGATATATTTTTCCCCATTATGTACTAACACTAAATTTACGTTTACAATCTTTATTAAATAAAAATTTGTAATAAAGAATATCTATTTTTTATACTTTTAAAACTGTTATTATTGCATTAAAAAATATTTTAGAACATAAATAAATGAATGTGAATTACATTAATTGTAAGTCTACAAATAGTTGCTAGCGTTTATCACGCTTGAAATTGTTTCACACGCATGGTTCAATCTTATAGTTTTGTCGACAACACAATGAAAAAAAGAGTTAAGAGAAGAAAGTATTTTCCTGACATTCTATTTATTAATATTTCCGTCAATATGTATTCATTTAAATTAATGGTTGATTATCTGAGGGAATATGAGAGGAGTGACTTCTTTTTATGAACTAAATGAAAATATTGAGGATATTTGTACTAAAAGCGCGCAACTCCCGTAATTATCTGCCACAGGCAGAATATCTGAGAGTCGAATCTTTTTTCTTTATAGCTAACATCGGTTTTGATCAGCGTTAAAAAAAGGCCATCATATAGACTTGGAAGTAAGACACGATATATAAGCCGACTGAACGAAGGGATGATAAACTGATGTTAAAAATACGATCGGTTGTCTTCCTTGCGCATTGATGAATGAATACACTCTGTGTAATGGCCGTTAATGTGATTCTACATTTGTGGATCCTAGGACACTTAAGGGAAATCTGAAATGTTTAATCCCTTTACAGATGTCCAATAAAATTATACAAGTTAGAAAAAATTTCCTGCAGCTTCCTCTTGTCTCTTGTGATGGGTCTTTTTCTAAGCAACGTCTTGTGGGTCAAAACACGACATGAATGGGTTTTTGAAGGAAAAACATCAGAGGCAGTCCTTCGCAGACTCGTCCTCTCCATAGATCTCTGGTAACGTAGTCGTTTGACCGCAAACTAAATCTGAGATACTTTTAGGTTTTACTGCGTGACCGAACGATTTTGCACAAACACTAAAATCTTTTGTCATTTCACTAATTTCTTCACTCTCCTGATGTTCGCATCCAGCTGGTAATTTGACGTTCGACATGGAATAAATATCTTCATTACCAATACTGTTTTTACCAAAAGACGTGAGCGAGGATGTGGTTGATGATGCGGTAATCATGTTTCGCGAGTTGTCGATGTCCATATAGTAGTCCTAAAATAGATATCAAGTTTAGTTCCACTTACCCGTATTCTACGAGTATTTATATCGAATTAGAAATACTACTTACAGTTTCCGTATTTAGTGTATTGGTAATTTGAGGCTGTGGTGTACAACTCTGATTACACTGAGCCAAAGCGATTAGTGCCTTTTGATTTTCTCTCGCGTCAACTAGGAATATACTTTCCTTAACTTCTTTCGCGTTATATTCATCGATTCTGTAAATATAGAATAATTTAGTAAATTTTACATGAAAAGATAACGTTTCACATGTATTTTATAGGCCATAACTTACTTATCGTAAATAACTGCGTGTAGACCCAGCTTTTTCAAGTGTTGAATCGTATCTTTATCATTATTGTCATCTCCCCAACAGAAGATTATTAATCCTGCATCTTTAACGACTTTAACTTGTGACGGATCTCTGAGAATATCTTCAGTGTGAACATTAATTCCTAAAATGTCAGCTGCCAACGCGTGCCTAACGGCCATTGGTATCGTCTGACATCTTGGGTCGTGGTAAGTCGGATACTTCGAGGTGACACCTTGTGTCAAGAATACTACTGGGTATTTGTTTTGCTTAAGACGTATCATGGCACAAATGTCTGGATTAAACGATGAGAAAACAATTTTCCTATCACCACCATACTCCAAAACGACTTTTAATATTGTGTCTAAATACAAATTGAGATCGAATGGATGGTTAAGCTCAAATGTCCCGTCCTGTATACAAAATTCAATTAGAATTAAATAACAATAAGATTATTTAAAACTAAGGAAATATTACCTTTAATTGCATAGTCCATTTAATTTCGATGTTACATCCGACATGCTGCTCCAATTCTTGAAGTACAGTTTGAAGGGTAGGGAAAGGCTGATGATCTTCCAGATCTTCATCAAAGAATCTTGGATTCTTTTCTCGACCTTCAGCCACATGATAAACCTGTGAACAAAATTACTTTAAGTTTGTTTTACGGAATATTATTTCGTAGCTATCTTAAGTATATCATAACATTGGTAAAAATTGTATGATCGTTCGACGTAAGAGACTTTTCGAAGCAAAACAAAAGCAAACACTCTGAAATAATATGAAGGAATTTAAAATAATATCTTTCTTTTTGTCGTAATATTATTCACATGCTGTGATAATGTTTTCCTTCTTTTTAAATACTTCGTTTAATGAGGAGTTTCTTATTACAGCAGATACGTGAATTTAAAGGGGAATGAAACTGGTGGAAGCTTATTAAAGATGATCTTCGAGCTCTCCAAAGCGCTTTTGCAAGGAAGTTCGTATAGTGATATATTACACTGATAAAAAAATTTCTATGAACTTACTCTGACACCAAGACTGAGTATCAAGATCACACTTTTAGCTTTTAATCGAAGCATATAATGTACAGTACTCACGACGCTATGATGTGATTTAAAAGAATCGATTTTAGTTGGTTTCAGACAATCTTAAACTAGCATGCATTTTCTCTGCATTTCTTAATGATTAAACTGGTTATACATTTTGGCGACAAGTTAGGCGGCGCAAGCGATATGAAAGCTCACCAGTTGGTTAACCCCCTGCTCAGCTTTATCAACGAAATACAGCACCTTACCCAACGAGTCTCCCGGGTAATAAAAATCCTGTTGAATATTAAAGAAAGACAAAGACGCCTATGAATTCATGATAACATGTCTGTGTATCCATGTACGATACCATCTGTGATCGATTTCTGCTCCAATACAAAAAAGGACATAAAAAGCGATTGTGTTAATACGCGTAGCGTTATTAAGAAGCCTCATTCTATTGGTTAATGCTAAATGACGAATTATGTTAAAGATGTACCTTATTAATTTCTCTAATAGAAAATTATGCAGTTAGACATACATGATATCTTTATCATTAATAATTTTTTTATGGTTAATAACATTAATGTATGGTTGTACATTTTAACTTTAAGAAAAATTTCATTGTTCCTTTTTTCATTGCAAATTGTGAATACTGTACAATAAAATAAAAAAATAATATCGTCAAACACATGTTGAAATTTTTACAAAATATGAATATGAAACTGTGGATACAATATCAATGAAAATGATGCACATAATTTAACACTTCCATCTTATGATAATGTATGTTAATAGAAATTACCTTCAATAGGTGTAACTGTTCTAATGTAAGATCCTTTACAGGAATTTCCAGCATATCCATAGCTTCGATTTGTTTCTTTCGTTTTAAGGAGATAGATACAAAAAAATCGTGATAAATGACTGGTATAAGATCCTTAGATAGTTGAACGTCAAATTCAACCATATCAGCGCCATGATACGATGCAGTCTTTAAAGAAGCGATTGTATTTTCGCGCACGTTAGCGCAGCTGTGAAGAAAAAATTTTAACGCGTGAATTAATTTTCGCACTATTTAAATAATTTTTTAAAAGTTAAATTTGTATATCATTCTAACACTATGATCATACTTTTTCGTTTGAAAAGATGTACCCAATCCTCTGTGTCCAACGTCCAGACCGGACCATCGTTGTTCCCAATGCTTTGCATATGAAATACTCATGTTCCATGGATAATCCGGAATTGGCTTTATCACAACATATTCCACTGTAAGTTGTCCTGAGAAAGATAAGAAACTTATAATGAATAATCGACAATTTCACATGAATGAGTACTGAACTGTGAAAGATGAAGTCATACCAATTGGTCTGTGCTTAGTGCTTGTAATTGGTACTGTTAAAAGCCCGACACTAGAATGTAATGTGCTAGGCAAGATGTAGCTGAAACCAATATGACTAGGTGGTTCTCCTGGAAAACACCTTGAGCTGTACACGTAGTAGTCCACTAAGTACGCCTGGAAAAACCGTCTACTTAATATACATGGAAAAAATATTACTATCACTAACAACACCAATGTGCTTGCATCATGTATTTTTTGCTCGTCCATTATAGAGCTTGCTTCAACATTAATTACATCCAATGATCAAGGACATTTGGCTCAATAAAATTTTATTTTTGAATTTCTATTTTCGTCTAAGAAATAACAAAATTACAGATTCTAATAATCTATGGCACA
>SHCU01000045.1:168246-197436 GCA_004307685.1 Ceratina australensis | reverse complement strand
CACATTCGCACCCGTTCCGTCGTGAACTTTCGGCACTCGAAATTTCGCCAACGAATTAGTTTCAAAACGCTCACAGCTACCTCGGAACTTCTGCGTCTAAATATTTATGCCGCTCATTAATTACTTTACACACACGCGAAATACGCTCGCGCACAAGCGTCTGTTAATGTTTCAATCGTACGTGAAACGCCTTAATCTTCTTTTCAGTAAATCATTTTATATTCGACAAACAGGATAACATTGCGTTCTAGCACATAAATTTGCAACGATGAGTTTAAATAAATTATTGACGTTCCGAGATTTGACGGATACCGGTTGATCATATTAATTTGTATCAGCAGTTGTGTTATAAAATTCGATGCATAGTATCGTTTGTAAATTGTGGAACTGTAAGCAAAAATGAGCTCACAAATTAATTTTTGACAAATACTTGGAACTACGAAATTTACGTTAATTGGTTTCTTTGTCGAAACTCATCGCATTATAGTGCGGTTAGTTTCCATAGTCACGTACCGCAAATGCGGAGGTTCACGCGTGCCACGCCAATTATAACGTTATTGCCGCTATTAATGATCAATTTCATGGCCTCTATGCCGCTGCCACTCCCTCCCGTAAACTCCAAGTGCATTACGCCAACTCGTGTTATACAATTTGCCGATACTAATTAAGTTAAGGTGTTATAGGTTCGCGCATAACCGCGATACCTGCTTCCTTCCAGTTCCTCGGACCACTCCCCTATCCCTCAACGTTCCTTCTATTTTTTCCCTTCTCGCGCGCTCCTGAAAGCCCCTAGAAAGCTTTGGGAAACGCCTTGTCGCGTCGCATTCTCGTGGAAACTTGCGCTTAGACCGGCGGACAAGTTTTGAGACTTCGATGGACTGGCTGAGAGCTTTGAGATTTCTTCGAATACCGTTCCAGCGAATCTTTTTCCGCGGTTAAAAAATGTAGAAAACAAGTTCTATTGTAAGACGGTAACACTTTTATACAAGATTGCATGAATACTTAACTTGTTTAAGACAAATAGTAGATTAAATTACTTTTGCTTATTCATCAAACATTTAACCCTTTGCACTCGAAAGGTGACTCCCAGTCACCATCTGTTTTACGAAATAATTGTTGTATAGGTAAATAATTACTGCTTCAACATATTATCGATTGAATTAACCTTAATTATTATAAAGTTCATATATACATTAATTTAAAAAATGTCGAAAGAAAAAAATATTAATAATTTTAATACATTAATCTGCATATTCACGAAATATTTGTGAAAAAATTCTTAGAGTGCAAAGGGTTAATATGTATTATTGATCAGAATTTTGTCTTTTTATTAGTCTTATAATTCACTTGCTCTCAAATAAAGTTACATATCAATGAACCATATCATTGCAAAAGTGAAAAACGTTAGAAAAAGGTACTCATAAGTTTAAAGAAATTACGTATCAAAATAAGAGCATCTCTTCGTTTAATAAGAAAATATTAGCTCCCATTTCATAATTAAGTGGTCATTTAATTTGACAAATGAAACTGGCAGCTAAGAGTTTCCGACGTTTTCATAAAATCAAAGTGTTATATCTCTTTGAAAAAATAATACAGTCCAGTACTGTTTTTTTCAAGTGTAGCAGCGCTCGAAGCGTGTCGAATACTAAAAAAGTCCTATAAAAATTGTCCCATCGGTTCGAATTAGGTCGTGCATACAGAAGTATCATTTCATTACCGAAGTGAAATTGAAGTGGTCAAATCAAACGCCATGCGTGAGGAATGAAAAAGGTGGTGTGTCTCGCGTTCCGAAAAAAACGCGTGCTGTGTTAAATTAAACAGAATAATTCAGTTGAGCGGGCGAAGGAAAGAGTGACGAATGAAATTGTGTTTACGACGAATCGGCGTAATTCCGCGTCATACAGCATTCATTGCCTAAAACTAAAATAAAATATTTTCACCGTGGAAAATGTAAAATAGGAACGTTGTCGCGTGGCTCGTCGAAAAAATAAATTCCACGCATAGCGTACGTGATTACGGCCGCGAAACGGATGAACGAATTTTATTACTAAACGCGTGACGTGACTTTTTACCCGGATCACGGGTTTTAACGCATTCATGCTAAATTTAAATATGACGTACAAAATTCTATTGAGCATCAATTACGTTTTTTCATTGAAACTTTGCATACAACTACGATAAAGCTGTACACTATTAATTCTGCGTACGAAATATCTGGGTCAACCGTGCAAAGTGAATAAGTTCTTTGATCCAGGATACAAGACAGCCATCCGATAGTTTCATTCCTTCGCGATTTTCGAATAATTAGAATCGGATTTCGATGAAACGGAAATTAAGTTAACTTTTCAATTCGATAGTGCTGTTTGTAGAAGCCACAATAAACGGTAATAATGAGTGCGAATATACATTTGCTCGCACGGTGTGAAACTGTTCTTAATGGAATTAGTGGATGTTATAATGAGTGCACTGAATGCCTGGTATCGAGAGAGTGTTTCGAATAAACATTTAAAGAGATAATACCTGTTACTGCTCTCGGAGAAAAGTGGGATCATTTTGAGAGTACTCCGACGTGTTACATTTAGCGTTCTCAATTTACTGTATCTCAGATTATAATTGCAAGTAATTATTCGCGTCATTTTCAGAAAATATTGTAACAAATTTTAGACCGTTTCATCAATGATGAAATTGAATTAAATGAATTCCGTTTGGATTCCATTAGTCATTTCCTTGACCCGTTTGAATTTCACCCGTTTGCAATCTCGATCAGCGATATCATGATAATCATGTCCATGTAATGGGAGCCGATCTTTAGGCTTGATGCAAAACAATGTTGTGCCGATAACAACGCGTTTCTCATTGTTTGACGTGTTTCGCGTTTCCACTGACACGAGTTTGATAGACTACGGAACAATTGACAGTACGCATGAATATTGCGATACGCAACATCCCTACGAGCATCTACCAATATTGACCACTTCCGTAATGCCAAATTGAATTACGTCGAGGTTATTGACAATTTGCAATCTGATATTTAGGTTCATTCGTTATACACGACGTACATACGAGCTCAAGCTAATTCAATTTTAAGTAATTACATTTTTTCTCTGTCGAGGTGATAGGATAGTTACTGATTTTTAGAATTCATTAAGTAATATGCATTACAAGATTTGAATTTGATAAATGAAATATACAGAATTAAATACCGAAAATACACGATAAATGAAGTTTTACTAATTTGGTTTTTAAGAAAGAAAATTTGTATTCTTAATTTAATGGTTTTAATAATTAATCTAAATTTTAAGTTACAAACAGTGTAAAAGTGAATACATAACTCTCTGTGTCATGTATACAAAATTCATTATTTTCAAGCAAGTTACAACATTGTTTAAGGATAGTTTGGTTTGTTTAATCCTAAGTAATTCATTACATCGAAACGGTACCATTATTTACAGAGGATGAGGTTAATTATTCCTGAAAAAAACGAACCATCGTTCCTTGATTAGAATAGAAAGTAATTAAACGAGGGAGATTGCTTTCGCCTTAAAGTAAATTTACGGAACAAAAAAGTAACTCGTATCAATTTGAAAGTGCCACCGCGATGGGATTAAATACACTTCCTATATCTATCACCTTGCCAACTACTTTTTATCTTTATTATTCCAATTTCGAACATCGTCACAACGTCGAATCATCATTTATTATCTAATATATATTGGTTGTATCTCAAGGTTCTATAGGTTTAAAAAAAGGAAATCATAAAATCTTGTTTTATTTAATTTATCACTTAACACCCATTTGTAATAATACAAGAACTTTTAATTCACGTCTATAATATTCGGAGTAAATGATTATGATAAATTATTTTTTCACAGCAGACAACAATCCTTTGGTTCTATCGCACTTTACCTCTGACACGGTACTTTGATGCTGAAGGTTAGCACAATCTTTGACTACTCTCAGAACAATAAATTCATTTGTAAAGTCGCCGACGACGCGACGCGATGCAACAGTAGCGCGCATGTTTAACCATAATAACCGCTAACGACTGAGAGTTTGCACGGTGAAACTTCTGGGAACGAGGCGTTCTCCTTGCGCCCTGGAAAACGACCCGACTAGCTGGCCAAGCCGAAAAGCTAAATGCCGATTACAGACTGGGCAGTGTTTCAGAATTTCTCTCTGTGAAAATTTTCAGTAGTCTATAGATCCAGCGACCTGTTTTAATCCTATAATAATTTTGTGCGTCTTGAAATATTTTATTCAACTCTATGCTTTTCAATCCTCATAGAGCGAACAATCTGTCCGAGAAAATAATAATTTTGATAAAAATTCAAGAATAAAACTGTTTCTTACTGTCACAATATATCTCTTGAATGCAAAGGATTATTCAGGACTGAATAAATGTTTGTTTATTAAATAGTATTACGACTTCTAACTAACACTGGTATATCATAATTTATCTGGCTAACTTTAGCATGTACCATTAAAATGTCCTATAATAATTTTTAAATATAAATCCTATAAGAATTATCCTATTCGTTGCACCGTTTTTATCTGCCAGATCTCTTCACGAGTCAGGTAACTTTATCCTCTATAATATTTTCATAAAAGCAGCTCTGAAAGCAGCTGTGACATTAAGTATACTTTCAGACATTTTAGACCCTGTCATTTTTCTTTAGTATCCATAACACTTTTCTACCTTTTTATTACCTTGAATAATGTTCGGTAACATTTCCTCAGCCCCCTCGGCTATCACATTGTACGCGTATCTTGTAAGATGTAACCTTCACCTTTCTAATTATCCCTTACATGGAAAGGCAAGAAATAAGGAATGCATCAACGATTATCAATTATCACCGATCAAATATTGTTATAAAATAAGATTTTGCAATAGATTAAACGACAGAAACGAAGAGGTCATTTTCAAGATGAAGGGAGTTATAAAAATCTTGTTTCTATTTCAATTACATTCTAGTTTACGGATTTTAATATTCGTTATATTTTTCTAATTACTAACTTTATCCCTCGATCTATACGCGGCTTTTAGTAAACGTTGACTCGAACTTTGTAAGTGGTAGCCCGCCATTAGACCGGCAATTACGGTGAAAAACTTGGTAAAAGTCTTATACTTTGAGGCAGCTCGAGCTTGCTAATTTGATGTTTAACTGTTTTTTATAACGAGTTGCAAATGGCAAGCTAACAAACTACCTAACTTTTCTCAGTTTTCTACGTAAACGAATTTCAATGTACTGTTATAATAACCTTATAACTATTTAACAATTTCTATATGTTTCAAAATGAAATTGGCTGAGAGCGAAAAAGATAGCTCCAAGGTTGTTGCGCAATAAGCTGGGAACGCAACGTGTGACAGCAGCCAGCAACTGGCGACGCTGCGCTGATGCAAACTTATCGGGAACAATGCACATCCGACTTCCGGTTTGACGGGTATTCTATGCTAGTTAGGAATTCGGTCGCGTTAAGCTACGTGGTTAGCTGATCGACTGATTAATGTCTACGCGAGAACGGGTTTTCACGAGCTATACCCACGCTATAAAGTTATTCAGGAAAATTCGTTAATCTTTATTTGATTCACAGAGGCCTTTATATGTAATCAATTTCGTAAAATGGATCTCGACCTGGATAAATTATATCCCTACTATAAATCAAACTAATTGATTTAATTAATTAACCGACGGAATTTACTGGGCCTTTTATACAACGTATATCAAATTATCCTAGATGTGAATAATCAACGCGATTCATGTACATAGTTAGGTAATTGGTACACGAGTCACATTATGCTACATGTATAATTAGCGGTCGTGATAAAAAGCATTGAGTGAAATTCACAAAACAATTAGTGTCATTTACTGTCAATTTGACTTCAGTAAATAGACACACCCAATTAATAAGTGTATCAATATTTACAAATATTTGAAACCTGAGAGCCGGGCGATGGCTCGATCGGTAGGTATCGGGACTCGTAATCGGCGGTTCCGAGTTCGAGTCCCGATCAATGCGATAATTGATACAAGCACCTCTGAGTTTTCCTCACTTGCTTTGCTTAACTGCACATCGCTAGGCTCCGTCGCCAGAATAATAATAAAATTAAAGGCGACGTTAAATAAAACTCCGGAAAAAACACAACACCTCGTTGTCAAGGGCTAAACAGACTCAGGTCTAAAAGCCTTCTGTGCTGATACCGTGGCAGGAAAATCGGTGAAATAAATGAATAATAAATATTTGAAACCTGAACGTCGTTCAATAGATGTTTGCATTCTGAGATTAAAGGATTGGCGGTAACGCGTTACACACGAGAGAACGTCGGTGTAAGGATGAAAAGTTTAAACTAGAACACGTATACCCGATAGTGTCAACGCACAACGCGGAATGGAATAATTCTGGTACTCACCCACGTGGAAAGCGATGAGGTGCCGTAATTCAGGATCGACGCCGAGCCGAGACCGTCTCGACGTGTCCTGATATCCAAGCTTTTGCAGAAATTGGTCCTGTATCTCGAGCGGTTTCTCTTGCGAGGACAGTCTTCTACCGGATTCGCCACCATACTGAAAAACGACCGTAATCTCTTAATGGATCTCATTATCATCGTTTGACGCTGAGTCTGATCCCCTTTACATTAAAATCAATTCGCATTATTCCATGGTAAACAGGAATTCATAATAGGATCGCAGAGTTTTGTATAAAAACGATATACATGAAATGTTTTATACTTTTTGAGATAATAAAACTTTGAGTGAAATTCTTGTTGCATGATCTTACAATTTCTGTAGAAAAATTGAGGTTACTATTTATAATATTTATCCTAAACTTTTTAACCATTTCTCTATGTGACAGAATGGAAATTATAAATAATTTATTTCTATCTATGAAGGTGATAGATTGGCTAAGGGAATTAAAAAATAAGTGATTAATAAAAGGCAGGAAATATAAATAAGGAATTTTATTGATATTCATTATTTTTAATCTTGTTTATTGACAGACAATATATATCCGTCATATGAGCGCAAATTCACCATCGAACATGTAAAATATCTCGCACACGTAAAATTCATCATGTAATCAAAAAATATCTCGCTGAGATAAAACGAATTAACGAAAAAATAAAGTATAAAGTTCATGGATTTCATTTTTTTTGGGACACCGTTTCGTCACGAACTGACGCGACGAGTTCTTTTTTTTCATGTGTTTCCACGTAAATCTCACTAACTTAATTAAGCTGGACCGGGACTGGCCGCGTTCCATCTTAATTTCGACAACGAGGCCTGCGAGACCATTGGAGAGGATTCGTGATATAGCGCAGCCGTGAATTTTATGGCTTTTGGTGTTTCCCTTTCATCTTCGTTAATTAGAAAATATTAGGTTTGCGCGAATGACCTCTTATCCATAAATACGAAAATACTTTCTATGAATGTTATTTTTACAATTACTTTTGCAACGTGTCATTTAATATCAATTTAATTTTTGTATTAAATTTAATTAGAGATAATTTAACAGAAAAAAAATGTTAACATTGAGATGGATTCACATCGTTAATTAAAAACATGGTTTAGTGTCTGAGAAGGGTAAGCCAATCTAATAATGCACTAGGGAACAGACAGGCGTGTGTACGTAAATAGCGTCCACAGAGACAGAAAGCTATAACACCCACGAGATTATTTCCTTTGCTCTAAGTTCTGTGATTCGACGTAACTTCCTATAGGAACACTTTGTCCTATTCAGACTCATTCAACAGAGGATCAACTGATATTACGAAAATTGCACATAAGATAGTCACAAACAGATTTCAATCTGGTGCAACTAAACATTCTTTGATTAAATTTCTCATTAAACTCATTAAGAAGTGATCATCCCTTTTAAAATCACCCAAGTAATCCTGCATAAATACAGCGGGAGGAATTTCGTAAATAACAATCGTAAAATTATCTTCTTCCTAATAAGAAATTTTCATTTGCAATAATCTCATTGTCTTATTGAAATGTAAAACTTAAACTAACTTCGGAATTAAAACAACTCTTATCAAACGTTTCACTAAATTATACTTAAGTTTAGGAACGTTCGAAGACATATGAATAAGGGCGTGAATAAATTCGAAAACAAATTTTCTTGAAACTTGACGAAGCGCAATTCCATTACCTAAAGGGCTCATCTAGAAACCCGTGATACCGCTACCAAGCGATCGATTCAAAGTAAGGAAGGAGTGAACTATTCTATCAGATGGTGCCTGATCAATCGATTCGATTCAACCGAACAATCTTTCTGTCAGCCCGGAAACGCATCTCCTCCAGGAAGGGAAGGGATCAACCTACTCCGAAACCACCTTCGACCGTGCCGTGCGAACGAAAACAAATGGTAGGGACTTGTCCCTCAAATTTCTCTCTTATAGAATTCGCAGCAGCATTCTCTCTCACAAATTATTTTCCGATCAACGTTTTACATTCAGGCGAATAAAACAAAAAAATATTGTCTCTTTGGAACAAGCATTTAAATTAATTTTTTACAAGGTACTTTAATAAATCAGGCGACTTAATCTCGATTTTAGAATCAATTTCTCTTTTGCATCAGTTTCACTGGTTATATTGATGAGGACTACTGGTCTACAGCAAAAATTACCTGTAAACTGAGATTCTAAGCTGTCTAATCTGACATGTATCTCTATCATGTGTATGTATGTGAGATAAAGTAACATGTATATCTCATGTGAGATAAAGTAAGATTTAATTGTAGTATGCACTAATGTCAATCTCATATTAATTCTTTTCAAAAGTGGTTTCTACATGACGTGATTTTCTACATATACATACATTTCATTAAACGTATTAAAAAAAGCACTGGGCACTGTTTGAATATCTATAGGTTTTATCGCACTATTTTGATTTAAAAGAGTGACTTAAGTGACAGATTTAACGAGGAGGAACAGTAACGAATTACTCAGCGAGAGAATTAACAAATGGATGGACAGTGGAGTGCAGAAATGAGATTTCGAGGTTCCGGGGTTAAAAAAAGAGTTGAGAAGAGGAGAACAGACAGAATCGAAAGGATTGAGCCTGAAAATCCTCGTTAACGCTCGCAAAAGCCTTATTTTCGTTCGACGGGAACGTCGTTATCGATTTGCAAGGAAGAGATTACTAGAGTGGCTCTGCGTGCAGCCCCTCTTTCCCCAGAGACTAGCACGTAATTAACAAAACTCATTATAAGCGTCCAGTGGGCGCACCGATTTACCACGGCGGGATTTGATTCGTTCCAAGGATTATTGCTATATTTCAATCATTGTATTATAATATAACAACGCAGCTCATGATCGAAATAACGCAATAACATGACCTAGAATTTTGATGATCGTATCTAATTAATCTGTTTGATTCTCTAAATGTATCGTTTACTTCATTTTCTTTCTCTTCAGTTATTTTCAATGAAGTAAGAATGGTTTCGTTTCATTTTCTTTTATACGCAAAGCAAGCTTTTCGTTTTTATCATTTTTATGACGTTGTCTATATTTCTTCTTGACACGTAAGTGAATAAAAACTTGCACGTAATCTTGTTCACGAACATTTTACGACTTGACTCGCCCGACGGGTCTTTTTTTTACGCCGTTTTAATAATTGTTACTGTACGTATATAATAATCTAATACGATTGTTCCGTACAATTCTTTTTACACTGTACTCGCGTCGATGAGAGGGTAGAAAAGGCAAACGAGCGGAGAATGGCTCTAGGAAGGAATATTCCACTTAATGGGCGGCGATCGTTTCATCAAAAAGCACTTTACGCTTGGCCGCACGTCCGGCAACTTTACGATTTTTATGAAAGCTTCAAGCTGGATGTGAACTGCAGTTTATACTTATTTACTGGCATGGTTAGACCACGAAAATGCGTCACTCCGAACTTTACAAAGCGAATCTACTTCTCTCTGTGAAATTCCACTGGCCATTATCCATCTTCCTTTTTTCGGCACTTTATGACGCGGAACTGTCCCAACTTACTTCTCTTTTTTAGACAGTACAAGAATCGAAAAAATTGACCACCGTTTACTCTAAAGAATCATACGTTTTGTTACGTTAATTCCATTGATTACATGGCACAGTATAATATGTAGGAAAATTGTGTACTAATTATTATATAAGATATGAATCTAAAATTCTGTGAACAATGTTTTTCTTATTAAAACATATAAAGCAGGTGAAATCTGAACACGTTTCTCGGAAAAACGTGTGAATAAATCATAAATAGAAAAATAAAAAGTGTATTGAAAGCTAAGTTATGGAACGATCTGAAACGATAAGGAAACCTAATACAATAATCAAATAGGTGGACTAAAAACTAAAAACTTCGGTTGTGGTTAACTCTGAGAATGGCGAGTTGAAAGTTCGTTTAGGTAACAAGCTTTCGTTCGTATATTACAATTAAAAAATTTTACCGCAGAAAGTGCTCGGAACAGGACTGAGCGTACAACGATTGCGCATTATTATCTCCAACGGTAATTCACAATAATACACGTGGTCGCAATTTTTGTAAATGGAGTGGAATTTTGCATGCTGAAACGCAGATGATCTACGTACCCCGACGGTTTTTATGTTTCAAAAAGTGTAAAAAAGTAGCTAAAGAACGCGTTGGAAGAAGTAGAAAATTTGTGTTTGGCGGAAAATGGAAGTATGGATACAGAGAAAAAAATGTTACATTAACATTCTCGGCGAATGGTCTAATTTCTTACATTAAAGATATTAATGAATGTTCTTAGTACGTACATTTTTCGTTGAAATTAAAACCTCCTTGAAATATTTATTACATTCGCTCTATCTCAATCACATTAAAATGTTAAATATAAAATGAATCGACGAACATTCATTTAGTTCCTTCTTTGATATTTTACTTCCATGTTATTCAAGTGTTTGCATTTTAAGAGGACCTCCACGTAAGCTCGTTTCTACTGCTAGCACATTTTACTTGAGTATTGATCTTTTACGTAGAACAGAGAAAACGCACTTGAGGAATTGCTAGTCTATTTTTTTATCATGGTTAAATAATTGATTATGTATACATGATATTATATGTATAGTAAGAATCATATAGTGATACTATAAACTGACACGCAAAGTATCCCTAAACAGTATAGAGAAAAGAAACGCGACTTTGATTGAAAAGCATTAAGTACATTTAAGTATACATGTATGTAAACATTATTATAAAAGAAAAGTGTTCCGTGTCATTCATCGTTCGTTGAATTCAGATAATATGACATGATTATTAAATGCTCTCTTTCAGCCGTATCCTGTACGATTGAGATGAAAGGCATTGGTAAATCGGGAATAAAAAATGAAATTGGTAAATGCGGATAAATAGGGGTATATTTGAATGTCGCTCGATGTTTGAAGATCCAATTGATTGAAAAACCATCCATGTCTATTGAAATCGTTTGAATAGAAAAATAGCGGTCTGGATGTTGTTCGAATCTTACAGATTGGGGTTCTTTCAATAACCAGCTTCAAATTTATCGATTGATAATAGCTGATTATAAGTTTGAGAATTAAATGAGTTACTTCTGGGAAACGGATAAATAATGATTTTCCAGTGATGACGTTGTAAACGTAAAATTAATAACTTGAAAATACGAACGGTTTCTGCATTCCTTATCAACGTTTCCTTATTCCTATTAATTCACTTTATAACTCATCAGGGCCACGTGCATCCGTGAGAGATCAAACATTCTCAGAACAATTATTCTCGAATGGCGATTACAATGAGGGAACTGTATCGTGCGCGTAGCGAAATTAGCACAGGATTTTGATTTAGAATGTTCACGGTACCGAAAGCCAGCGTTTTGTGCAATGCCATCGCTCCAAGGCAGATCTAAAACGGACTTGACACGCCAAGCTCATCCGTTAAGTCTACGGGAACAATGCGCATAATCGGGACACGACTTGTGCCACGACTGACAGAGTTACATCTCTTACCTCTCTTTGATCGTCGCTTTAACGAGAATAGTTATTGTATTCTTTCTGCCGAGACAGCTTTCGAGATTTACAAAATTGAATGCCTTTAGAAACACATTACGTAATTTTATTACATTGTCAAATTTGTTCCTGTGTATATATATAAGTTAATTGTAATATAGTATTATGGATCTTACAATAAATCCCTTATCATTGATACGAGTATATTATAATAAATAAAATAAACTGTTCTCCGGAATAACAGATACAATGTATTAATCAATGCGAACCAATATAAAAAAGGCAGTGGTATTATTTTTGGTATTCCAAGCAGAAAAATTGATTTAAAAAAGCTATCAAATTTTTCAATTGACCCAGATGAGCTTCGCCGAGATTTTTATTTTTATTCGAGAGACAGAACGTGATTTCGAAGAAACGAAGGCAAATCCGTTGCGATGAATCGTGATTCAAGCTTAATCGCGTGTTTCTATTGATTATACGCCTGGACGATAGCTGCGACGAAAGCATCGATTCAAGCGAGAGAACTTCCCTTTTTTTTATGAGAGATGCTGCGATAGATACGCTTTGAGAAATCTGATAGATATCAATTCAAGCTTAAAATTATTTATCACTTTTAGGTGTTTGTTACCCAGTGATTATTCTCCTGCTAGAGGATATGAAAATGTTATTTAAACTATGGAACAAAAATTGAAACGAAGTATTTTCGAAATCAATTTATGAACTACATATTTGAAATTAATAACAAATACAATTAATCTTTTATTTTGATAACATTAAATAGTTTTGTCATATTTATTATAAACGAAGACTTGTCTCAAAACGTATTTACCTATTTCGATCTGCTTAGAGTATACAAAATGCATACGTATTCGTAAAACAATTAGCGTCTCAATGAAGTTAGGACTTCCCACGGTTAATTTATTAGTTCGAAACGGTAAGTATGAATATACATATGTATGCAGCTGACGCGTTTGTGAATTCCGTTGAAACAGGTGTCTCCCCCGATCTGAGAGGGCCGTAGCAAGAAAGTCAGTCAGTTCGTAACACGTGACTGACCGACCGGTTTGCACCGTGAACAGGTGCTTAATTACGTAAGGGCGGAACAGGTTGGCAAGCGGGGTTGTGAGTTATATGAATTTTCTCACATCCATGAGAGAAGTTGAACATGAGATGTCTAATTTCTAATCAATCGAAATGCAAATCATTAATACGATGTTCCTTGGAAGTAGAGACGAATAAAGTATTGTAACATTTTCAACTTTCGTTGACGAAATTATAGTTCAACTATTTTACGATTACGTTATGTATTTACCAGTTTCCACAATAATATGACAATGTGTAAAATGTTCAATTAAACAGCAAAGTTATAGCGTTTCTAATGTACTTTTGTTTAAGCTCTATTTCGTATTTCTTATTGCTTAATTCTCTGAGTACTGCTAATCATGTTGCTCTCACAGAATTGTAATGTTATCAGAGAAGCTCTTGGCTGAAATTCCTAGCCGAAGAGGTAACAAAAAAAGGTAGTAAAGAAGAGACGAAACGAAAACACCAAGTTCATCAACGTCGTTATTGCGGCCGTCTGTACATATAGCGTAAGTAGGAAGGCTCGGCTGAGGTTCAAGTAGCCGGCTAGGAACTGTATCCAGCCGGGGTGGTTCTTTCACGAGGCACGCCCGCGCTATTTAAGGTCTCGACCTCCTTTGATTACCGGCGCGTACCTCGTTATCTTTGAGGAGCCAGCCTGCGTCTTACTCATTATACATATACATAGCTAAAGGGCTGTGTCGAGTCGAAGATGGAAACGAAAATTTCGGAAAATCGATGAGAAGTGCGTTCGAGAACGTGATCCCGAAGACTGAAGGTAAATATCAATTTGAGAGACGACAGCACCGCGGATATAATCGAAATTAATTAGGTATTAAATCGCAATAAGATGACTTTTAAAAAGAATTCCCGTCGTACGGTATTTTTCACGTCAGATCGAATTATTTTATGATACGGAATTAATTTTACACGAAAGAACACATATACACGTCGTTGCGTTGTCATTACCACGTGCTACGCGCAACGAAATTACTTTATTCTCTGACAGTTCAATTAATCTTTACAAGGATTTGTTAACTGGAAATGTAACGAGATACGCGCACCGGCAAATGAAAAACAGATTTCCGATTAAAAAACAGGATAGGGATTGAATTGTCATTGATTCAGTTTGTGATAAATATTCTGGGTTATCGCAATTGTAAATAAATTATCAGGAAATTTTGTTGTTCTCGTTGATTCTAATCAAGACATCGTAGGCATCGAAACGAGATGTAAAATAAATAGAATTTTTCAAATTATATCCGATTTCAAGGTACGATATGCCAATTAAGTGGGACACAGTCCTTACCCTTCTTGTATCACGAGGAGTTTTAACTTATTGTTAGTCGAATACATATCTGCCTCACTGGAAACACGAACTGCCGATGCTATTGGGTATTGGAGATTCGGAACGATCACGTTTCCAATATACAATATTATGCCCCGTAAATGTATAAAGAGGAGGCTAATAAAAGCAAGCCCGGATCGACGTCGGTTTACAAATGTCGCCCTGTACCTCGTCTACCGTTACACTCCCCGAATAGAAAATCCATATTCTGTATGAACTCGATTTGTTATCTTATCGAAATTAACTTCGATTGCCGTTCGCGAATAAGAAAGAAATCCTTCCAATAACATGGTTGCATCCCGCAAGTAGGAATAAATAAAAGAGATCTAACGAGAACCTTGACAATACGCAGAATGCATTAACGAGATATTCGTTCTGTTTTATTTATTTTAACGACATACTCGACGAGATTGAAAAATTTAGTTTGGGTTTTATGGAAAGATGGGCATCTATCATTATTATTATCACACTTAATGGTAAATAATGAAATATTGTTCCCCATCGCATTGTTAATTAGATCTAGAACGAGAGGATTACGAAAGACAGTAAACTTTGAAGCCAGAGAAATGGCGAAACGAAACGTGATAAGAAAGTGCGATTTAAGAACAGGAAGCGGTACAGTTCGGGGTTGTGGGAGAAAAATGAAAGCTGGTAGAAAAAAACGACGGTCCACGGTGAAAATGTAGCAGGGTGGAGAAAAAAATGCAAGGGATAGGGGTCGGGGGGATGGGGGGTATTTCAACGGAATATCACAGCGGGGCTTTATCGCGCGCTCGAGCATTAACGACGTCTGCGACAACGGGCGGACCGGAAATCCTGGCGTACCGCAAGATCCTCCCCCAATCTCTTTCTTCGTTTGAAACGGAGCCGTGCGATTTCCCTTCATCGTTCTCGTGAGAAAAGAGACCTCTCGTCACGAGTTATCGTTTTCCTTTCGTAAGAGAGAGAGAGAGAGAGATAAGCAAGGCTTATGTTCATGAAGACGAGCAACGGTGTGACAATTGGTACTATCTTGTTTCTACGAATGCTACTAGTAACCGGTGTAAAAAGCTCTTAGCGAAGAAATTGACAGTCGCAATGAGCAATACGATTTTTATTACACAAAATAAAAATTTAATGAAAAACGTAAAAAATTAATAAAAAAATCATTTAAATTCGTACGTAATAATATTATAATCGAGAAGCACGATTTAATATCTGAGATTAATAAAAAGTTTCATGCAACTCGACTTGAAAAACGAACAGGAAAGTAAGGGAAAGAAGTTCTGCGCGTTTCGTAGCAAACAACCCTTGTACATACACACATAAGGCGTAACGTACACTGTAGCTCATTAGCATGTCCGCCTGCTCTCATTAACTCGAGCGGTCGCGTAAACTTCTGCGTCGTAAATCGAATGAATAATTAGCCGCGGAAGTTCGGGTACCGCTTACCTGTATAAACAGAGACAAGTCGTCGCCCAGCAGCATGTCTCGGCAGACATCCTTGGCCGTGGTATCTAAAGTGAGATATACGAGGCTGCTTTCGATCCCGGTGTGTACCCTGACCCACCCGCTTCCGCCAGTAGCGTCCGTGCCAACCTCGGAGTCCCACGAGGAATTAAACGTCTCCTGAAGCCTGCCCGTCTTCGGGCTACTCGCCGCAGATAAAGGGCTACTTATTTGTATAGAATCATCGAACGTTTCCACCGTCCCATTCTTTTCCCCGTCGAATTTCCTCGGTTCGTTCTTCTCGGGTCGATCGAAGCTGTCGATAGCCTCGTCGAGGCTCGAGAGAATCTCGTGCTCCAGCGCCGTTTCGTCGACGCCAGCCCGGTTATTTTTCCCCTCCGACAACTTATCATTAGCAAGATCGATCTTGCAGCTCGTCTCTGTTTCGTCTCGATTTTCCGCCGTCCTCGAGCGATCTGCTACTCCACGGTCGTCTCCGATTCTCGCTTCGTTAGACCGATTGCTATAGCTCTCCGGGTACAATCTGGAGCTCCCCAGACAATCGGTGTCGTCGTCCATCGGTGTGCCTACGTGCTCCCTTGACTCTTTACCCATCTTCCCGTCTTCTTCGTTCACGTAAAAAACGCTCCTCCTCCTTCTCTCGGTCGTGGCCGCTTCTCGCTTAGACTCGAAACCGCACTCGATCCTCACAGGGAATCGCTTCTCTTTATGCTCGTCAGGCTCGTCGAATCCCGGCCTCGGAGCCATGATGAAGTTCTCGTTATCCCGTAGTATCCTCGACTTCGACAACGTTCTCGCCGATCGCCTCTCGTTCAACGTGTCCAATCTGTGATCCTTCGCGCCAGTCAGCTTCTCGCAGTATTCCTTCGAGAACGTGAACTTATTTATGTCCAGTTCCCTTTGTCTCAGAGAATCTTGACTAGACTTCTGGCTCGCGCAGTCCGTTTTCGTCTTGCTTCTCCGTTTCGCCTCCGCGTACACGTGCTCCTCCTGTCGCGTTTCTTTTCCATCGTTCAGGTTCGTTCGACTCTTCCCGTTTTGTTCCTTCGCTGTACATTTCGAAAACGATTCCTTGCCCTCCTTCGAATGGTTCTTCGCCTTCGATCGTTGCTGGAACCGCTCATAGTTCGCCAAGATCTTCTGGTTCAGTTCATGGATCAACTCCAGCCTCTTCGTGATCGAGTCGTTCGTTTTCTCCGCCTTCTTTCTGCCCCATTTCCCGTTCACGTTCTCGTCCTCCTCGTTCTTCGCGGGCTTTTGAATCTTCGTACCGGCAGGCAGCTGCCGTTTCTGTTTCGTCGTCCTCCTAGAGCCGGCGGTCCCATCGCTGGGGATTCCTATCTCATACTTGGAATCGCTTTTGATCACATTGTCCTCCTCTTCCTCCTTCTCTTTCTCCGGCTTCTCGATCACGTCGATCTCGATCGTCCACGATTCCCTGCGTTTCTTATCCTGATCCGTGCCAAAACCCGACACGTTCATGAGCCTCAAGTTCGTTTTACTACCGTTCCCGTACTCCCGGCGAACTCCCCTTTCGTCGGTATCCGATTTCTTCCTATTCTCGCTTAGCTCGATCCCCTTCCTCGCGTCCGGGCGAACCTCTAAACCGGCGCTCGATCCACTGCTCAAGCTGATCCTCTCGTTCAATTCCCAATTGATCGGCGCCCGGGACTTCGTATCGGCTACGTTCAGACTAACTATGGGACACAGTCCGAGTTTCTGATTCAAATCCGGTCGCGACGTCGCTTGACCAGCTGTGTTTGCGATCGCCCGTACCTTCAATCCTCTCGTCGAGGAGAGTCGACGCGACCGCCTCAGTTTGCCGGACGGTCTAACATCCTCCGGGGATTCACTCGCGATCACCATCTTGATCGCTTTCGATCATTCGTTAAATCGCACAGGGAGCGTGTCCTCAAGCAAATGAGATTATGGAGATTGTTAGCTGGACGAGCGATCGGATCTTCGCGCCGTTTACTCGCGCTTGGTCAAATCTTGAATGGAATGGCATGATTGTAGTTAGCGATTGAAGATACCGGTTTATCTTGTCTGCTATCTGGAAAATAGATAAATTTTAATTCTTTATTGGTGAATTGTACACTTCGAAGAAATTAACCCTTTGAGCGCTATGAACCCACATATGGGTTCTCGCACAACCATTCGATTTTGGCTATGAACGTAGAGATATGCGTTGTTACACACTCACGTTGCTTAATGAAATTTTTGTTGCTTAATGAAATAGGTTATTAAGGCTCTTGAGGTCGCTACCTAATTTATTTCAGTTGCNTTCTCGCACAACCATTCGATTTTGGCTATGAACGTAGAGATATGAGTTGTTACACACTCACGTTGCTTAATGAAATAGGTTATTAAGGCTCTTGAGGTCGCTACCTAATTTATTTCAGTTGCAATCAAAATACTCTGCAATGGAAACTCTGTTCAACTTTTAAAAAGTACGTAGCCCATAGGAATTATTGTAAAGAATGACCAGTCCACGGCGCACGTTTAACGTCGGACAACGCAGCGCTCAATGGGTTAAAATCTAATTCGATTATATATTTAGTTAAATTCGAGATCACCAACTGAACTATGAATTAAAAATGCATCTCACGATTTCTTTAGTTTAATAGATATAATCGTGTTGTCGTCGGATCAGGATTATCTAATTGACAATGGACGAGAGAATCTCTCGCGGTGACGATTCTTATCGAAGGACAATCGGGAATAAAGGAACAACCGTCCGATCGGTTTTCAGAAGAGCAACGAGATCCGAAGCCGGAGGTCGGATCCTTTCCTCCGATTGGTCACCGTTTAATTGGAAAACCGAAAGGTTAAACGACACCTGAAGAGTTTCGTCGCCATCTTCGACTCCACTTGTGACGTCGTCGCGCCGTGTCGTACGCAAGAGAGCAACAACTTCTACTTAGATTTCACGACCTTAACGAGACATCGAGAGACGGGAAAACTGTTCCTCCCAAGAAGAAAAAAAAGAACGAGGAGGAGACAAACAGTTTGCTCCCGACAAGACGCTGCTCAGTACGGATTAAAAAAAAGCGAGAAGAGTGAAAACAAAAGGATACTCTCTTCTCGAGGGTTATTCCTTTCCTGCCTCTTCGCTTGGAATACTTGCAAGACAATGATACGAATTACCATTGTTTCGCGTCGAGCTACCGCCTGTTTAAGGAAACTTATTGCGCTACCCATTCATTCCGACTGCTGCGTATAAAACGACAATTTATGCACGTTGCCAACTTATGGGTAAACGCAGATAGGATGTCGATTATTTGCTTGACTGCCTGTTACGTCCTCGTAATTTCATAAAGAACGTCTCTTTTCAACTTTTAAGCAAAAATTTCGATACATTAATCACAAAAAATTATTTCTCATCAATGGAATGATTTAATAAAATATTTAATATGTTCTTGATAATTTATGGACATTTATATTTATTTCTAGTAAACGTATATTATAAATAAAAGCGATGATATTTTTTGGAAGGGTTAATGCTTTGTTATACAGATCTTTTAATATTAGCAGATTCGCAGGCACACAGGTTATCAAACTCGATTCGACAAACAATGAGATCTCGGAAACGATAATTCTGTGCCAACGTTCGACCGTGTTTGAACAGTCACGGAGCTATGGTATTGTTTCAAATATTATCGGACAAATATTTTCCGTGATTGTTAGCTTCTAATGCAACTATCATGGAAATTATCGTGACGTTTGCCAATAATTGTGTGGCTGGAATTTCGAACGAAGTTATATTGATTTCGTTTAGAGGACATCGACCGGAAGCAAGTGGGAATAAGCCGGTCGGCGTTATACGACCGCAGTGACGAGGGACGTAGGTGTGAAATGTTTTAGTAGCTCATAAATTCGATGGTTTTTAGTAATTTAAGCCGAATGAGGAACACGTGAGGCTCGTACACACTATTCTCTTTCAAGTGTTCCGTTGCATTATCGGATAAGATATTTATAATTGATTAACATGCGAGATCGGTGCTACGTGTACTTGTTCGGTAGTGGAGTTTCCATGTTTTGATTCGCTTATCTTAGGAACCTCTGTCAACCTTCAACGATACTTTGAACATGACTCACGCGTACGGTCACGGAATATTAACAGGGAACGTGTAGATTCAAAGTCTCGTAGACAATGGTGAGTTTCGCGCAAGGCCAACAACCAAGGGATTTCTTTCACGCGTTCAACCAGAATGCAAAATACTTGACACAAATATCGATCGACACTTACATCTTCCGTTGCAGCTGGCACATAAAGCTAGCTACTTAGCTAGTACGAGTAGCTAGCTACCACTCCTCCTTTGCACTTCCGATAACAAAAGATACTCGAAAACACTTTGCCTTCCACATTCACCGTCGGCGAAGATTCCAAAAAATCTATTTCTTCCTATTGATATTCGAACTGTCGTCAACACCGAACGATAACTCACTTGCACTTCACGCTTGGCAGAAACACGAATTTTCTCACTTGTTATACATAGAAATTCGAAAGTACCTGTTACGAAACTTACGGCACAGCAATTACATGATAAGATATACAAATAATTTAAAATCGCTCAAGCGTGGCACGGAGTTTAATGAATTTCCTGCAGAACTACAATACTCCTCATATTGTTTTATCACTTGATTAATCAATTATGACACCATTCGAAACAACTTCACGATTAAAAGTAATTTCAAAATGCATTCGAAATTTGTTTATCTCAAACTACTAACGTTCAAACCGGTGAGAGATAAAATCTCCGAAAATATTCGCTCCGTTTTCACGCTGGTGCCACGAAAATTCACGCTGTCATCAGAGTTCACCGATAACGAACACTGGACGTTGGAACGCGAAGCGTACGCGGCGAATGATCGCGGCCACTAGCCACTTTTCAGGATCGTCGTCGACATCATGAATACATCGTCCGGCCACCTGTCTGTCTCTTCTACCTGTTGACCATGCCGCACGATGCTCGTGCAACGGGCAACGAGCGAAACAGAGACAGCGAAGGGAACAATGAAACGAAACGTCGAAGAAGGGGCGGCCAACGAGCTGAACGGAGACCGACGATGGATTAAGGGAGTGAGAGATAAAAAAGAGGATAGTCGGTCGAGTGGGGAGGGATCCGAAAGTACGCGAGAGGGGTACGTTAAACGGAGAGAGGAAGAGAGGGACGGGGAGAAGATGAAGATGAAGGGAGTAGCATCTCTCTTCCACGTGCTCCGATTCACGTGGTTTATGAGAAAGAGACATAGTGCAGGAAGGGAAGGAGGTTTCTCTCTCGCAGCTGTCGATCCTCTACGGAGGAAGCCATTGCAGACGAATGATGCACTTCCGTCCTTTAATACACTTCTCTTTTCCGTTCCGGCACCTTGAATTAATTCCGATTCCATTCTCGTTTTTGCAGTTATTATTAGCGAATATTTTTAATCTTTTTTAGTTGCACCTCGTTCAGCTTGACCCCATTTAAAAATAACAAATTATTCGAATTAACGTTTATTTCAGGTGCTTGGGTATTGAAAGGTTTGATTTGATAAGTTAAATATCAGTTTTTAACTTGAAGAGTATATTTAACTAAGATCATAGATATTTAAGTATGAGTATCAATTTCCATTTATTTAACGACGTTAAGGCGATGGTTTAAACGTGCTCCGCGATATCTCCGTGGTGTAGAGTTGAAATTGCATATCTTACGATTGTTTACATCAGTTTTACAGAGCGAGAGTCGCAGTTCATCGAGATCGTTAGTCGGTCAATTAATTACCGCCGAGTGCATTAATCACTTCCCTTCTAGTTTTACGTAACCAAGGTGTAATTACATCTCCGTGCCTTTCGCATCGATTCAAATTTTAACCAAACATCCATAAATTTTCCGTTCCCACGGAGCGCAATTAATCTTCGAACTGCGCGATTATCCTCCGATGGATAATACTGCAATCGTGTTCGGCAATTGCGTCAAAAACAATCAGTAAGCAATTAAATTGAATAATCAGCTAATTTGATATTTAAGTTCTTATTTGATTTTGAAACCCTCATAATTGATCTTAAAAGGGCTGCAAATAATTCTAAATATAATTATTTCAGATGAAATTATTCACTGATTCGGCAACTGTCAGTTTAAAGAGCGTGCGCATCTTGGCATGCAATCACGTAAAACGATATCGATTCACGAATTCTCGTACTCTAAAATTGAATACCCGCAATTTTTCCATCATCGATCGTAATGAAACCTGAACAGACAACGCAAGAGAAATAAAGTGATGGTTAAAGAATTTATATGATTACGTATTTAATTGAACAGGAATAATTGTATTAATACCCTCAACTTGATAACGTTAAGACAGATGAAAAGCCTGATGCTTAGAATTGATTAGATTCGTATTGGAATTAAACTGAAAGTGATTTTGATAGCTAGCCTACAATCACGCTCTACTTTCTCCCGCATTCTTATTAATCGTACCATACAGAGATTTGTTCATCATGATTACTATTCGCGCTTTGATTACATTTACGTGTGCGCGATGCATTAAGTAACATTCAGGATGATTTCTATCTTGTGATACAATCTGCAAATCATAACGTAATACCTAAATACTCTAGTTTGTTAGATAATTTGACATCGGTTAATAAGATATTATTTATATACATATTAATGCACTGTTTCGCTTTACATTGTAATTATTATTTAACTGAAAATTTCAAGTGAATTATTGTGTTCATTAACTCGGGGATATTATCTTTTCATCAGTAGTTGGAATGCAAAAGTAACAGCGGTGACGATTCCGTTCTGATCCCTTTATTATTTCAAGAAGATCAATATGTGTGTGTGTGGATACGAATCATTTATGATTGTTTTAAGCAATACTCTGAAACATTTCCATCCATTACTTCATACGTTTTTCCTTAGCTTTCCAATAATTATTACAGTTCTTCGAACCAATGAATTTACATTTATGTAGAAACGATCTTACACAACAATTACCTGTCCGTATCTTACAATGAAGAATAAGTGAATAAGATTCAGTCCTCAGAAATGGTTAGAAAGGATACATGTTATTCTTTTTCTGTAATTATGAGGCGATAAAGAAGAAAAAATGGGGAACTGATCGAACCATACATTTTATGACACAAGAATGACCACTTCTGACCACCTTTTGTGGCTCAACGACAAAACCCTTCTTTCTTTCATGCAAATCTACACCGTCACGCATGCATGCGCTTTCCCACGCATCCCGTGTTCTTCAATTCAACTTGCGTGTTCGTCACTCCGCCAGGAAGCTGAGCTAAGGTGTGCCACACAAGGTGTGATCATCACCGAAAAGTATCGTCTCCAGCGTACAAGGCGCAAGTCGTTCCATCGCCTGCGTTTAACTACTCCCTTCACACTTTCCTATTATCAACTACTACCTATCCCTTATCAACCTATTATCAATTTTAATAAAACAACGTTGTACGTTAAAAATATTCTTGGAACGCACGCGAATATTTTTAGAAGCGTATGTAAAATATCGACAAAGTAAAAACGGGGCGAGGGCAAAAATTGGTGAAAAGAAAGAAACACAGGCCTTTGTTTCATTCGGCGAACCTCTATCGGCTCTTTCGCAAGCTGGAAGGACCTCCGACAATAGCCGCGCACCCCTAACCCACTTCCACGATCTCTTCAGGCCGCAATCCACGTCACCGTATTCCGACAACCACCAGTACCACCACGACCACCACCACCACCACCACCAACGCCACCGCCTCTTTTCTTATTGTCCTCCATCCCTTAGTAGAGCCTCCTCTCTCAGCCGTAATTACAAACGAAGCCAATTAAAGCGGATGAGCCTAAATGGCCTGGCTCCGACGTTTGACTGCGTCCGCCAAAGCCAACACAATGGCACCGACAACGATCGTATCACTTCCGGTTTTGTTCCACCCTTTCCCGGCAATTTACCCATCGTGAATCGACGAATTTTCGGCAGAAAACATCGTTTCGTATTTCGTGTTTTACATTCGCTTCAATCTAACTTTTTCGCGAATACCAGAGCCAAGTGAAGAGAGCCTTTATATTCGATTTGCGATTAAGGTAAAGTAATGCATTTCATAAACTCATCTCCATTAAATGCGAACGAGAGATTACGAACGCCATGATGTGTATACAAGGAATTGCACACTGATTACAAACACTGTAACCTAAATCGTTACACGTCTGTACAATCTGTACAATCCGTACAGCTTCGGACAATTATTCTGGACATACTACTGCTTATGTGAGAGTTCCCTAGCTGGACAATATTCACAAGTAGCAAGAAATCTATTAGTTTGTGTCATTGGGTTATGTCAATGCTCCAGGCAGAAGCTTTGGCAGCATAATCATATGTCGGAGCATTGAAACATAAATCAATAGATTTCTTACTATTAGATTTTCCTCACGTGCTTTGCTTAACCGCACATCGCTAGGCTCCGTCGCAAGAATAATAAAATAAAGGCGACGTTAAACAAAAAGTAACGCCTACTGTTAAGGGCTAAACAGACTATAGTCTAAAAAGCCTTCTCGATTGAGTCCGGGATCGGGTAAATCGGATAAAAAAAAAAAAATATCATATGTCGGAGCATTGAAACATAAACCAATAGATTTCTTACTATTAGATTTTCCTCACGTGCTTTGCTTAACCGCACATCGCTAGGCTCCGTCGCAAGAATAATAAAATAAAGGCGACGTTAAACAAAAAGTAACGCCTACTGTTAAGGGCTAAACAGACTATAGTCTAAAAAGCCTTCTCGATTGAGTCCGGGATCGGGTAAATCGGATAAAAAAAAAAAATAATCATATGTCGGAGCATTGAAACATAAACCAATAGATTTCTTACTATTAGATTTTCCTCACGTGCTTTGCTTAACCGCACATCGCTAGGCTCCGTCGCAAGAATAATAAAATAAAGGCGACGTTAAACAAAAAGTAACGCCTATTGTTAAGGGCTAAACAGACTATAGTCTAAAAAGCCTTCTCGACTGAGTCCGGGGTCGGGTAAATCGGATAAAAAAAAAATAATCATATGTCGGAGCATTGAAACATAAACCAATAGATTTCTTACTACTTGTGAATATTGTCTTCCTAGGGAACTCACACATAAGCAGTACTGGGTCCAGAATAATTGTCCGAAGCTGTACAGCGATGGTAATCTAGATTGATCAGTGATGACGTTTAACGGAATGCATCGAGTAGGAAGTCAAGTGAAAAGGAATTCGATACGGAATTGAAATTCAAGTTAGCCCGTTTCCCCGCGTCGGAATTAACATTCCTGTAGCGCGCGGATAGTAGTACTCTTTGTAATTTTTTTTCCCATTTAATGAATCCTATTACGGGCGTAGAGCAGTTTCGTCTACCCCGTCGCTTCGGCTTTATCATTATCACGCGCGATAATACACGGTAGCGTAGTAGTTAGTACCGGAAAAAGTAATGATAATGGTGTCGTTGCAAGTTTCAGTCAAAGGATTTCCGGCGTTGATTAAATTATGCCACGTAGACGATTATAAATTATGTGACGAGTTTTCTGTCTTCTAAAGCGAAATCGTGCTCAACGTATGACGATTAAGTAAATAATTAGTAGGAAGAAATGTCACACGTTATACATTCATTCAGATTATAATTAATTTGATTTACTTCCGGTTTGTCAAACTAATAGAATAATAAGTATCAACGTTAAATCGAATTTTAATGTTAAGAAATATTCATGCGTGAACATTATAAAATTATATTCAATGTTTCGCGAACAGCTTTTCATATATTCATCAAGCGGATGGCTTTAGCGCTTAAACGCCTATGAATATCATTTCTAATTTCCATAGGCGAGAACAACGAGGCCTGAAGCTCTTTAGTAACATAATCCGTCTCGACGCGGCCTAATCGTCCCTCTTTACTCCGTATTCGAGGTTCTTTCGTGAGGCCAGGCCTCGTAATCCGTGACAGAGTTCACGGAAGGGTACCTAATCGATCGTGGCACTCGACAACGGCCCCGGGATCTCGCAATTTCATGGGCCCGCCCGATTTACCTTTTACCGCTGTGAAATATCGGAAAACTTCCGGGGAAGATTACCGGCTGACAATTTATTGGCTCGGCGCGGCGTTTTTCGAGACACTGCCCGTTCCCAACCGGTGATCGACTAATCGAGACTGGCCTCCCACCGTCGATATCGAGCCTCGGTACTTACTTTATCGCTCGATAAGCTTACAAACGCGGTGAACTCAACTCTAACTGAATCGTTTTGTATTCAGTTTTAGACGATTTCAGGACGAAGTCGCGTTCTCAGATGTATTATCAATTTTTCTACTGCTAATTGTTTTTAATTGCAACATCACAAGGCAAATAAATATGTGTACGATTCGCGTTAGTACGATTATTTAAATAAAAGGTAACAAGCTTCAAACGTCCAAACGAATGTTTATCACACAAGATGAATTTACAGCAGTGTATTTTTTAACAAATGGTTTTTGCTGATTGTTTTTCGGAGAGCTTCCAACAGAACTTTTAATTAATAAGACACAGAGTAATAAGCAACTGTGCGCCTCGGGCATATTGTGTTTAAATTTTGTTAAGAAAGTTATGGTGAGACAAGGGATACAAGTACAGTATCAACAAGTAAGTACGTAATGAGACTCGCTTCTACAAGTGCATTGCTTAATCTGAATTTACAGCCGAGAAGTTCCGCATAGATCGTTGAATCCATTTCCATCAGTCGTAGTTATGTAAAACACTGTTGCAAATGCCGTACAAATCCAATTGTGATTTCTGTAAAAATATCAAATATCTATCCCTGTTTTTAGAATTAGGAAGAAACATCTTACGTGCACTTTCATTTTCCTTTTAAAAACAATAAAGAAGTTTAATCAAAAATATTACCAGAATATTTTACTATTTAGTTCCTCCTATTATTTAAACAAGATACAGAGTTTCCTTCTGCAAACTTTAATATCCCTCAAGTATTCGTATACAAATCTCTACAAATAACAGATACTAGGGCTTCTACAAATCTGACTTTTTTAAAATTTTTTGTTAAACACATTCCTCGAGTTTTTCGTTTCCATTCGCATCCTCGCTGCAATTTATTAATCTCCGGTTTGTCATCGCGAATTGACAAGAGATTGATTCACCGCTGAACGCGTATTTTCTTGAGCGCATTCTCGTTTCTTGCTCTGTTTGCTTGTTCTATCCGTTTCACGCGGCTCTCGCGTTTGTTACTCTTTAATTAAACCGAGCCACTAAACACTTTTTTCCTTCGCCCGTCCCAGTTCTTTAATTAAACTCGAAAATCGACTTTCATTAACTTAACGCTGCTTAACCGTGATTATGTAACGGCCAATGTATTTAATGCGATTCCGCTTTCCATTCGCAACTTTTCTCTCGTTTATTCCTACTTTTTATGAAGTGAAACCTTGCTTAAAGAAGAAGTGAAGTTAACTTCGAGATTATTGTTTTAATAAATTAATAAGAGAATTGAAATTCAACCTACTTGTATTTAGTGGAGTAATAAATAGTAGCAGATATAAAAACGAATGAAAAATAATGAAACTAGATCTGTATATCGTAGAAATACAGGGTGGAAACCTACAGCTGGCCAATATTTTAAGAGAGTATTCTACACGAAACAAAATAAGACAAAAATTAAGAGTGATAAGAAAATTTCAATTTTTTCCAAATTTTTTCAAATTATTCTCTCTCGGAATCTAATATATAGACAAACCTGGGAACCTAGGTACATGTTGTACCATATGAGGAGAATGTCTGAGCACATTTTCAACCCGATCGGCAAACTTTCAATTTTTGCGAAATTTTGAAGGGAAATTTTGACCCCTGTCAATTTTTTAAAAATCGTTAATCGTTCAAAACCTTAAAAGTGTGCAAATCGGGAGGAAATTATGCTCACATATTGGGTTCATATAGTAGTAAATGTACCCATGATTCTAGTCTTCTAGCTACTTTGGATANTCACGCAGGATTACAGCACTCTCCATCCCTTAGATTCCGAGATAACGGAAAGTTTCTGAAAACCTTAAAAGTTTGCAGATCGGGAAGAAATTATGCTCACATATAGGGTTCATATAGTAGTAAATGTACCCATGATTCTAGTCTTCTAGCTACTTTGGATGCCGAGATACAACGACTTTTCGAAAATCGAAAAAATCTAAAGGCGATCTCCGTATTTTCCAAATCAAAATCTCGTTTGATAGTCAATTTAATTTTCCCTGACTCTTGCATCATCCATTTTGTTAAACGAAGGAAGAAAAACAGTCGCGAACAGTGAGTGAACGAGAATTTTACAGAACAAAACACCATTCTCCCGAAAATATCGGACAGCCGTCGGTGTAACTGTTATGAAATGTATGTATGAGGGCTTAAACGTAAACCACTCCGTACGCGGGATTTCACTCGGCCCACGTTTCCCGTGTTTCTATTCAAAGAGATTGTTCCGTACGGGTTTCAATATTCGGCGCCCGCAATGAAGATAGACTGCTAACATAAAAACCCCGAAAAATAGAGGTTTATCAAATTTTTCGGTTTGCATTTAATTGCCAACGGTGATGAACAGTTGCGGACAATAGTTTTATCATGCCAAACACGGTCGAATTTAATGGTATTTAATAAAGAACGTTCCCAATCCTGTCATATTATGTACGTATAAATTTTTACACAATAGAGAAGCAATAATTTCTTTTTAAAATTCCCCTTTTTCTGACTGTCACAGACCGTGCCACGCCTTCCTTCCGTTTCGCTTGTCCCCTTTCCCCCTTTCTTCGTTCCGGTCTACCGAAAACGGGCTCGTCTTCCCTCCCTCGTTGCCTCCCCTCCGACCGAGGAGGACTCTTAATAAAATCGGAATTGTTAAGCGGTTCATTATAATGTGAAAAGGAAACTTCCGGCGAAGAGGAGCTGGAACGTCGCGCCGCAAGAATCGATGCCGAGATTCGTGAAAAAAATTCATTCATCGTTTCGATTCACAAATTCAATGGGATGAGTCTCAACCCGTTTTTCCGCAGACGTACATATCATTTTCGTTTTTTTCCTATGCGGATGTCTCTTATTACCGCAGTTCGCATTTGTTTCACACGTTAAAATGATAGCTTCACGCATGGGAAGAAGAACATCGTGAACTTTGTATTAAATAAATTTTCCTGCGCTGCGATATGATGCGAGCGCGTACGCACACGTCAAATATTGAGTTCGCAATTGGACTGTATTATGGATACGTTGCGTGATAAATTAATCGAGCCGATTATTGTCTTCCCGGTTGAAATATTTCTAAAAATTGTATAAAATTAAGCCGGGCTCATGAAAATTTTTAAAGATACCGACGCGCTACAAA
>SHCU01000045.1:123964-157469 GCA_004307685.1 Ceratina australensis | reverse complement strand
TCTCAACTGTAGTGAAAATATTTTATGCACTTGTGACAAAATATATAATTAAACTAGGAGATATGCAGAACAAGAATATTGGCTAACGTCTGTGGCACACAAATCTCTTTCAACTTCTTTCATCTTTGAATCGTATTCATAAGGAACGTCTACTACAGGCTAACAACATATTCGACAGCATAAACTTTTGCATGAGCATATCGCGCACACATGTACCGTCCAATCTGCGAGAAAGTTCGTTATTATTACGTTTTTAGATCATTGCATGCTGGCACGCGGCAATCTTGTTACGTGTTCCGTGTGCGATCGTTATACACATACACATAGCAGCAACGAGTATCGAAATACGGAGCGGAATTTGATTATGAATCTTGCAGCACTAGAAGCGTCTGGATCGCGTTCATGGTTGCACGTGAACCGGATCTAGACTTCAAAAATTCTTCAGGGCAACATTTTCTCTCCGTTTCTACGTGCAACTACCTATCTAATCTATTATAGTAGTAACACTGGCTTATGTACCTGTTAAGAGAATAACTGAAAGAAACCTTTAGAGTTAGCAAAATACGTATCTAATGAAATGACTAAACGAATAGGAAATACAGGTTACATTGATACTGTTCAGTGTAATTCATAATTAGAATTCTACCTAACGTCAGAAATCAGTTGATTTGATCTCTGCTAATGCCAGGTAATGAATCTCTTATTATGACGTAACAGAACGAGAGTACGAAGCGTGGCTTCGTGAAATAATTATTAATCCTGTTAAGTAGTTCTGCGAATGATAAGAGGATTACCAGCTAAACTGACTTTATTACTCGTCGACGTATTAGCTAATTCCGTGTATTTGACTTCATAAAGAAGCTTATAAACCCGAAAAATGTTTCAAGTGTATTACATAAAGATAGCGTTCACTGCATTAATCTTGTATCAGTTCTCACATGCATTAATTCGAGATAAGCAATTTTTCTCTTCGAAAAGGAAGAAATTCCCTTTTCTTTAAATCAAGTCGTTATTGTTATAGAGGCAATTAGTATCGAACTTAAATAGGCTTGTCCTTTAACGAGTAAATCGTACTGATAACTTGATCCGCACCTATTATCAACGCACTTTAATTGCCCCAGTGAATCACAGTTCAATTTTGGAAAAATCAATGCGACATGAAATTTGACGTAGCTAACTTGATTAGAGCCGTGACCCACGATCCAGTCATATCTGACACCGTTATTAGCATACCGGTTATCGTTTCGAGAAATTCCGTTCGTGCTTGTTGCTCCCCCGATCGTCGATCGTTATTTCCTTCCCGCAGGGATTCGACGGAACGAACCGAGTTAGAATTCCCGACGGAATAATTCGATCGACGCGACTATTCCGAGTTAGACCGAACCAGCGGCGGTGGCTCTTTGAAAGCTTCTGGGTTAAACGGCAAAGTATCTACATTGGTTGCCGGAGAAGTTCTAGTGCATGGTGTATGTGCGTCTTATCGATCGACGTTGACCTGATGCGATGGTATACTGATCGAGTTTCACATCGTTGCTTTTACGCCATCTTTCAGCTCGTTACCTGCACGTGTAAAAAAAACAAGTAAATGCGACGCAAGCGGGGAGCAAAATAAAATTCTTAAAACCCGTTTTTGGTTCAGATCAAATTCTCTCATATATTTGTATAACATTTATGAATCTCAATATAAAATATTATAATATTCGAAATGATCGAGGTGCTTCTAATGCTCCTTAATTTGAATACGCTTTTAAAGGAAATATTTGTTAGTTTTACGTAATTAAATTTTATAAAATGTCATAACAATTAAAACATTAACATTGAAAATTATGCATAATTTAAATTGAATTCTCATTTAAGTATCTGATGACATATACAGAACGAGCATCGATAAATTGTTATAATATGTATAGTATAATTCTTTTGCGAAGTGCATTTAATTATTCCACATGCGATTAACATTGCATCTGAAGATATTCTGTTGCTACAAATGTAAGGCTCGTCTCAGCTATATACTATAAGGGTGCTACGACTCCCTCGAGTGCCATTCCCATTCTAAGATATTCGAATTTTCGGTAATACCAGCTCTGCCTGAATCTCTTGTGTATTTGGATCCTTAGTTTCGCGTTCCTTAGTTCCGGCGCGAATTAAGCGCCGGCATTTATAAAACGTTGATACCAGGCACTGTCCCTGATGTCGATCTCATCAAATAACAGAAACGTTGCGAGAACGAGGAATCCGACATTTCGAAAAAGAAAAATTTATGGTCGCGAACTCCTTTCGGACAGTCTGAGGTTAAACTAGAAGCACCTAGAATTTACCTTTTTCACAAAATTGAACGACAAATTTTCAGAGCGAAGTTAATTAATTGTTTAATTACATGCGTATCAAGAGAATTATGTGCTGATAATACTATAATTTCCAGTAGCAATTTGGCTCGGTACCTATGTCTCTCATAAAAATTTCCACTGCATCAAACGCGGTCTCGACTGCAATTTAACTGATTCTTGGTTGTAATTAAAAATCCCTCTTCCTACAAACAAACCAACGCACACATTCGATTTTAATTGGAATCCGCTATTTGCGGACGGAAAATCCCTAATCTTGCTGGGCTTTGATATACATATTAATCCGGAATGCTTAACAGCGAAGTGGAATAGGAAGAGACCGAGCGCGCGCGAGAGAGAGAGAGAGAGAGAGAGGGAATGTCTCGAAGGAAACTCGAGAACTGCAGAAATGCAGAGGCGGTAGAGGAAACAGGGATGGAAACGGAGAATATCATCCAAACGGGCGGTCAGTATTATAGTCTATGTAGCATAGACGATTATTCCTGCATTATCGTCGAGAAAATGAACCCCCGGTGTTCCACTTAATAGCAGACGCTTCCCGATGCACAGTCAAAAGCAGCTGCTGATGACGATGATAAACCAACAGGGACGGCCCGATATCTTCCCTGATTCATGTAAAGGCAGCGAGCGAGCGGGGTTTCGCCTTTGCGCGCACGGAACGCTTCGCGATAATGGCTTGATGGAACTTCAACCCCGATACGAGCCAGTTACCAATACTACCAATACTCTTGTCCGACTATTAAATTCCCCCGAGCGTCCCTTTCCCGAGCCGGGCAACCGTGAAATTGTCATCGATATTTGAAACACTCCGAGCCCATGCATCTTCGTCTGCCACGGGGAAACTTGCCGTGAACTGGCTAAGAAGTTTAAGGATTGATCTTATCTTAGGTCACCCCCGCTAAATACCTTCTTTTATGGACTCTCGTAACGCGAAAGTTCAAATATTTGATTTAACTATACCTTACACCCGATATTACATCGCTGCTAATATTTTATTCAACTAACATACGAGAGAAGTATAAATCGAATTCAGATAAACTTTTTAGATAGATTGAAAAAAATTGTGGTTTGACTGCGAATGTACACTTACATTTTGCCTGGAACCATCGGTGATCGATGGAAATTGGAAATGAATTTATACTAGAGAGTTTGGAGCACGATCACAAAAGATAGAACTAAAAATTTCGAAATTGGAAAATCGAGTTTACCTTTGTTTCCGCAGCTCGCGTAAAACCGACAAAGTTAAACTGTTAAATTTTCAATTCTCAGATCTATAAAAATCAGCAAAAAGGTGGAACATGAAATTCCGCGTTATGAATGCCCAAAAAAATATGTGTAAGATCAATTTTCGGTCAAATGCATAGTTTGAAACAAGGAAATATCGATAAAGAGATCGTTTCCTTCTCTTGTTATTCATTTAAGAAGTTGTCCTAATACATGGTATTATAGAATGCAACGATTACATCCAGATGCCTCTATTCAACTTTCCTCGAACGACTTTCCCCTTAAATCTTTTTTACTGTGTCGAGAATGGGGCTAATTGTAAGAAGCAGTAATTAGGCGGGACATTAGCTGCACATTTCGTTCCCGATTCATTTAAATTGTAGGGGGGGGGGCTTAATATGATCGTTTCTGTAATGAGAACAAATGAACAGTTTCATAATTATAAAACAGATAAAGATGATCACCTCAATTTGTTACATATTAAAACTATTCGCAGATTCGTGAAATTATTGAGAGACGATAAATGTTAAAACCTTGTTTTAAGAACAAGGTAACAACAATTTTCAATATTGAAAATAATAATTTATTGTTATATTAAGGGGACGGTTGAAGTCTGAACGAGTAGCGTATTTTTATTGCTCACGAGGCAGACTATGAGCGGCGTCTGATCAAAAACGGACTTGTTCCACTTGTACCATTTTCCGGTGTTACTTGCTCGTTAATCACTTTTCTTACAGCGGTTGCTTGTTTTTCGCAGCTCCTGCGGTCTCGTCCCACGGCGGTGATCCAATTTGTAGGACACTATGCTCCAATGTTTTACACACTTTAATACTTTTTACTAATTCAAATCCAGACAACGAATTTCGTTGTCTATTCGCAATTAAATTGCTCAACCGAGAAAAGATTTTATTATACTTTTTCACTTTCAACTTTTTTACATGTACTCGTAATAAACCAACGATTTATAAATAAATTCAACGTTTACTTAATATTTATCTTCATCCAATTTTACACTAACAATGCAATCAATCTTTTTTAAGCAAGCGAATTGCTTTGCTTTGGCGTGGGATTAAACTCGTTAGCTAGAAATCTACGTACACTACAGCGTCCTCTACCGATTTCTGTAATCCAGCGTGTAAATAAAGTTTAAACGGAAAAGTTTGCCGATAAATTTTTACGCCAGCGATACCGGGAGATCCCTCTTCTGCGTTCGAGCGTAATTTTCGTCTCGCAACGACACCGTTCCACGACCTTTAAAATTTATGAACCGCGATTCGACTCGCAGCCAAGTATAAACGAAAGAAACCCCTCTGTTTGAAAAATTTTCATCTTTACGGAAATTATATTATTCTTATTCGAATCTGAGTTGTGAAAATATTACCAACATTTTTATCTAACTGCAACAATTTCAGCGTAAAAACTTATTCTTATGTTATATTAAAATATTTATTACATTATGACTTTTTCTATTTTCTTTTCTTTTAACTTTAGTTCAGTATGATTTTTTATTACGACTTGAAATTCAGATCATTTACAGGTATCTATATTCTAAATGTAAATCAAATCTGAATTCAAATGTGCGAAGTAAGGAACAGGAGATACCCGAGTAGAAAAATTTTTGGGGATCGCCACTTTTTAGCCAGTAACAGTAACATAACCACTTTGCCTTTATAAAGGCAAAGTGGTTATGTTAAATTGCGTGTCCACGAAAGCTTACAATGAAAGTCAATTAATGAAGGCTCTGAAGTGTATATTCGAGAAGTTGGAAGCGCTTTCGACAACAGCGAAACAGGAGCACCAAAAAGAGACGGATGTCGTTTTGAACATCGTGAAACCATTGTGGTCTGCGCCAGTGTCACAACAAAATGGACGTAGTGACATGTCAAGTTGTTTGCAAAGAAGACCATATTGTCCTTCGTTAAAAATGTAATGTAGATAAAATATGAACAAAATTTGTATTAATAAAATATTTTTACGTAACTCCGAAGCATTTATTACTCGTAGAAACATAAGAACAACAATGACTTACTGAATGCGTATTGAAATATAGTTTAATATACAATTTAAGGTGTAAGATTTTCAATATGTAAGAAACTAGTCTCTACTTACTTAGAATTAATATATACATTCCTCGTTTGGTTATTTGGTGAAGGATCGTAAAATAAAAGTTCCAAAACTCATTTCCATTCATTTGTTAATAGAAATTAAATTCTGTTATACTACAATTCATTATGCAATTGAAGATACAGAGATTCTTAAACTAAGTAGTAGTTCTTCGCTTGGTACCATTTGCAAAGATTAGACTTTGCAAATGGTACCAACCCAGGTCCCACCACGTGGAGGTGACTACTTTCGAGACCCGGCCGGCGGACAATACCCGCCAACCCCTTCCCTGATAAATTGCCAATCCATTATACGGTCGAAAGGGAAAAATTTTATACGATTGCGAGCGAACTATTGACTCTAACTATTGAAACTGACTATTAACTCTGATGCAAAATTAAAGAAAAATAATCCGATTCTGCTTCGGGTAGCCAGTGGTCGAGTCGAGCAGGGCCTTTCCACAAGGGTGCAATGACATGTCCCTGCTCGAGGGAGCCTCAAATCGCAGCCGACCCGGATCACAAAGACTAATCGTCCCAACGCACGTCTACGAGAAGGGCTATTGCCGTCGAGCCTGACAGGACGCGTCGCCAAGGCAAAGAACCCAAACTCTCGTCAACCACTGGTACCCGAAGCAGAATCTGATTATTAAACTAAATCGCGGCGCGGATACACTACAACGCGAGCAATATCAATTGGATTAAAATGAGCAAGGGATGAAGTTAAATTCGATCCGTAGATCGATCGATCATTTCCGTTCGCGGAGAAAATCGTTTTTGCGAGTTGGTTCAAGCCGTGGCCAAGATAATCATGAATCGGAAGAGAACTTTCGCTCGCGTGTTCCTGCTTAACTAACCGCGTTCGCCGAGCTCTCCTCCCTCGCTCCGAGGCTCGTTCCATTTTCTTTTTTTACTTCCCTTCGCTTAACGGGGCGTTTGTTTGTCGACTTAAGGGCGGCACACTGGCTCAGATCGTTGACGATAAAAGAGTTCATTTGCCGCGATCGATAACCATACAACGGGCCGGATTAGTCTGGAAATTACTTACTGTTTTACGTGTAAAAAAAAAGGGACAGCCGCGCGCGATAACGAAGGGGAAATTTACGGTGGCCGCGGTACGGAAACCACAATTGCGTAATTATCGATGATTCATGGCTCGCCATCAACCGTAAAAACGACGTATAAATTCGAATTAGCCCTGATAACACTGGCTCCGAACATTGTTTTTGCTATTAACCCATTTTGTAAGACTTCGGTTAAATTGAACCCTGTATAAATTGCTTTTTTTTAAACGGATTATTATACGTTCCACGGATTGAGATATATCGATTTTGTAAATGCAAAATGTATCTTTTAAAGAAAAATATATTATTTAATTATTTCGTACTAATACTTTGCAAAAATGACGATTAAATATTGGCACGATGTTCTGCAAATAATAGTTTCTGCTATTAACCCATCTTGTAAGACTTCAGTTAAATTGAACCCTGTATAAATTGCTCTTTTTTAAACGGATTATTATACATTCCACGGATTGAGATATATCGATTTTTTAAATGTAAAATTTATCTTTTAAAGAAAAAAACATTATTTAATTATTTCGTATTAATACTTTGAAAAAATGACGATTATTATTGGCACCATGGTCTGCAAATAATATCAATTTATTATCCTGGTTCATTATCTTCTGACCTGAACAATTATTTAATTCTAATGCGTATGGAATTTCGAAAGGAAATCTACGAAATTTGCGACTGAATTTTAAGCCGCTAACGATTCTTCCACGGTAAAATTATAAAAATTTATTTTGAATATTTATAAACGGGAGGAGCGGAGCGTTATTTAAATGGCATGATTTGAAATCATACGATGTGTTCCGTTTAATCTCATTTTTCGTACATTTCCTCTCTCGCCGTGTACTTGAATTAATGTCGAACATTAATTGCGATTGGCCAAACGATTTCGTTCGTTTCCGTTATTATTTATTAAACTTTTATCGGTCGAGCCATCAAAATGCAAAAGTACGCGAGTGAAGTTCTGGTAATTCAAAACTCGGAACCGTTCGGTATTTTATGGAAATATCGACCAATAATGCATCGTATATTCTGGTCTAACAAATATTACCATTTTATCGTTGAGGGTTTTAACATCGACGAAAAAGATCTCGACTTGAAAAAAAATTAAGACCACTTAAGCCGCATCGTAAAGACTGTATTTATTTTAAAAAGTGCTGATGGTGGCAATATTCATTAACCCGGACAGTATTTGCGCGAACTTTTGAACGGTTCACGTTGTCGAACTTCCCTTGGGAGACGTTTCGCGGAAGGGTTCCTCATTTCCGTACCCATTAACTCGCTTCGAGTGATAAATAGCCGTCGAGACAAACTCCTTCAACTTTAAAAAGCCGGAAACGGTATTGGTTTCGCGACGGTTCTTGTAAAACACCGCGCGTCATCCATGGTGTGGTGCCGTCGACGCTTTACGCGCAAACAGATTGAACAAGAGCAATTACGAAGTTCGCTTCGAAAACGGCCATCGTAATCTGCGTTAACGGGAAAAGAAGTTTCTTTCACCGACCGAGAGTGCCAAGGTAAAAGAGTTCAGTTTTCAAAACCGCAATAAGCACTTTGATGCCGAGTAGTAGTAGACCCCGTGTCATCAATAGCCGCTGTGTTTATAATATCTGATTGCACGCGAAACGAGCGGAAAGGTACGTATAATTTATCTATAGGACATTTCATTACTACGAAATATGCTCGATGAAATTACGCGCTTCGCGTCTCATTTGCATACATGTATTAATTACCTGAAACTGTTTCTATTAACATTTGGTCGAAATTGTCGATACTGCTGACAGCAATTAACAGTTTCATAAGGAGTATGCAAATTAAACACTTTCACCGTTCCGTCGAACTTTCCGAAACTTTCCGAAATCTACACAGCAACTTTTGGCGAACACGACCTTTCATGAAGTTGAAATTTCCGCGAGAGGCGTTAAAAGTGAAAAGTTTAGGTAGCATAGCATGAAATATACATATTTCCGTGTTACCCTCGCGTACATAGTTCCCTTGTAACTTAACAATGTAACTAATAAAATTACCAAAATGTACTATTTTTTATCTATTACAACTTTTGTATCTCATCAAGGAATTTAAAAATAAACTTTGTATGAAGAAACCGAGAGAAGACCTCTCTGCTATTTCATTCTACATCTACATAATAAAGTAAAATGAGGGAATTAAATTGTGGATTTCGCTGGCCGATTTTCAAGAAGCAAGTGCATTCTTGATTATCAGTTTACGATTTGGTTTTAATTGAATTCCTATTGAAAGGGCTTCTGCGCGAATTAAAACCGATTGTCCGGTTGTTGTGTCGTTAACGCGAAAATTGATTAGCAATTTGTTGCTCGATGGGAAACGAGTCGTGCGCGTTTCGACCGCTTTTACCAAATTTCATCAACCATTTGTTTATTCGTCGAATTTAACCGCGTGGTCGATTCGTTTACCAAACTGCATTAACGTTTTACGACGCTGCACGTTGCATTTTCATTTAAACGATATTAATAACGCAGACAATCAGCTTAAGGTGCAAATTTGCGATCACTCGATGGTCTTGTTAATGAAAAGTGGAATGGTTATTCGCAATTACACGTAAGTTCCTCAATCCCCGCGACGCTTTTAATTAATTACTGTACGCTTTGCCAGAATTAAACCATGGCTTCGATGCGACCAGCGATATAAAAGTTACCTGTATTTAGGTCGCGTGAAAAGTGCCCGTGAGACCTGAAATATGATTTCCACGAGGAGCGTATCGTTTTTTAACAGAAATATTTAAATGAATCAAATATGTTTTTTTTTTCATTTGCGAAATGGAAATAAAATAAACGAACGTCGTATGAAAAATATAATTTAATAACTAACCAGTAGTTTCGTCGAAAAATAAATTCCATTTGCGTTCTTTTCAATGATATAATTGTACAATAAAATACAGAGAGCTGCAAACTGTAATCAAATAACCACGATAAGCGGTAAGGAAAAGAGGAGTACATTCTGTGCATGATGCAATTAACAAATGTAGCCAACTTTTGCCTGTAATCTAATTTGATCTGCTAAGTATTACTCTAGCAGGAACGTTACACGCTCGTAGAGTAATCTAATTTAAAGTTGGCGCCGATGCCTAAAGAAAACTGGTACAGCGTAAAAGGGAATATGCATGAAAACTACGAAAACACCGGTGCTCGGATCAAACATAAAGGAGCGAGAAAGAAGTAAACGAAGAGAGAGAGAGAGAGAGAGAGAGAGAAAACTCGCGTCTCCACTTTTGTTGGCAACCCCCTTTTTCCCTTTGAATACTCAGCGCCGAGCCGTTGGGATTTAACCCCTTGTAAATAACTTCATCTTCACCCTCGTCACCCTCTGTCTCGCTCGAAACACGCCGCGTTAATCCTGTCGACGCGACTCAACACCTCCAACAATATTCTCACGCCTACATTCCGGATCTCTCCCTCTCGCTCTTCTTTTTATCTCCTCTATTTTTTTCCTTCTTTGTCGTCGCGCGTATAGTCGAGGGACGAGAATCGTTGACAACTAATTAGCTCGTTAGTAGGATTTATCATTCAGTAAGGGGAGTAATGTAGGGTAAACAGAAATAATAACGGTAACTAATATAAAATTATGAAAAATACTGAATGCGTTCACATTTAATGCTATGTTACAAGTGTTACACACCTACAAGAATGTAGACACGTAAATTTAGTGTCACGCGATATAAATGAATATTAAAAAAAAAATAAATTGTTATATGTTTTTCTTCGTTTTAGTATTGCACGTCGTATTAACCGTCCATGGGCCAAATTTTTGTTTTAAATCGCAAGAAATTGAGGGAACAAAAAATCAGCAATTATAAACCTATACATGCAAATGGAAACAACTTTATTGTAATATATTCACTATGTGACTTTCAGGTAACAACGGCCTGTAATGGTTGCACCTCTGTGTATAAAAACTGGCAAAATAATGATAAATTAAAATGTGACCTGAAAGTTACATGGGTCCATAGAGGCTTAACGCTTGTTTATCGCGAAGTCAAAAGAAACGAAGCGAGCAATTAGCCCATTCAAGTTTCGTTAGAAACAGTTAGCAGATCAGGTGTAAATTGTTTTCAAGGCTCGAAATGAAAATGAGAAGAAGGTTGGACTCTTGTGTTTTTTTCTTGTCAAAGAGCATTTTTCATTCAAAGGCTACTTTATTTGTTTTTCATCTCGGGAGGGCCGCTAGAATCGACCACGGTCGGAGCTTTTCTAACCTCCGACAGCCGAGCTTTTACAGACTTAACAAGATCATCGAGATCCCCACTGAAACTTATCTCGCTTTCTCTATTATACCGACGCGGCGCGACGTTTCACGACAACATCCGGTTGAACCGAGCTCATGAATACGAAATAATGCGGGATCGTTTCATGATAAACTTCATCAAAAATTATATATATCTATCAAATAACCAAGTGAGGTTCTAAAGAAAACTAGTTTTCCTGCTCGTCTCCTTAAGACGTCTCAAACCACAGACTATGTACACGAAAATAACAGTCTCCCCAATTATTTTAAGCTAACGGATATCAATCTCGTTTTATGTATACTTCATACAACGTTTCGTTTTAACAAATAAAGTATTAATAGTAAAGTAAAATATTAAGTAAGTAAAAGTGAAAAAGTAAAAAATAAAATAATAAGTAAGTAAAATATTAATATAATGTATGAAAAGGAATAAGAAGCATTTATTAACACTGTTAATGTGGAGTTTCAATACTTGTTAACACTTTTAATTCTAAACTAATAAACGAAATAGAGCATCCGATTTTGTTCGAGGATCCACGGGATTGTCAAAGGAAAATTTTAATTTTATACTAACTCCCTTCGAAGAAACAGCGTCGCGTAGTCGGCAAGAAAGTGGAGCGCGCGACCGGGTAGGAAAAACAATCCTCATTACGGTTTTACGGAATGAAGTAACGTTTCCTAAGGGCAGTTCGTTTGTGACCGCTTTCAAAAAACATTTTTTCCTCTCGCGTTTCAATGCGTTTCTCTCGGTTCTCTAACATAATCCTGACGAGTAATGTTTTTAAATATAACTTTGCCCGACGTCTTCCCCTCGTACATTTTTTTCATTTTGTCAAAGACACTGGAAGTCGTTTCGCTCATTTATGGATACTGTATGAGGAAGTAAAATTCTGAAAATTGTAAGAATATAACGTAGTACTGTATACTAATATTATTTTTGCATATAAGAATGACCATCTTGTATTACTATTTATAGTTCAATATTATTTCAATTATGTAATTTATACTATTTATCTATAATAAAAAATGATGCGTAAAGTTTATATTCATATTATTTTATATCCGAGTGCGAAAAATATCTTAAATGTAATAATACTGAAAATAAGTAAAACTTGTGACAAATTATATGACAATTTAATAAATGCATTGTACGAATAAAATTTCCGAATAATTAATTAATTCTTAATTGCTCGATACATTTTTATGAAAACTAGAAGCAACAGTTGCATATTTATATTAGGGACAAATTTACAATAATAACATTTATGTTTCACTATTGTTATTACGTGATTAACTACAGGGTTAACCAAATGACGAAGGAATGAATTACTGGAAAGAACATGAGCATCGACGCTTTCTCGCGAGTAACTTCCTCCTACACACTCCGCGTTTGCCAGCTTACAGAAAAAAAATTCCGCGCGTTTTCAGTCGATTCGCGACTGAGGGAAACGACGAGTGGAAAATACTCGTTAACACGGGAGAAAAGCCGCGATGCGGAAAAATAACACGAGCAGCGGCCGCCGTTAATCTGCTGCCGGTAATTGCATCGCGACTAATTAGCGCACGATTCTCAGTTTCTTTTAGTCGTTACACAGCGGTATGTGACGAAGTTACAAACGACGCGGCGCGCCCGCTCGTCACCGTTTCTTCGGATTCGGTATTCGCGATCTCCGTAAATGACTTCTTTGACGATTTTCTACTTCGTTTTACATACCTCCGTTCACGTTTCAAAAATGGCGTCGAAGATAATTACGCGCCCCGATTAATTTTCAAGAGAAGTCCAAAATAAAATACATTTGAAATTTCATGAAATTTAATCCCGCGTACAAAATGTTCAAACGCTTAACGAGGATCGTTATGCTCTAATAAATTTCGTAAGTATAACGTCGACTATGAAATAATAAATGTATACGAAATCTATGTACAGCTAGGGACAAGGAATCGTAGCCAGTGCTTGCTTGTGTGGGTTTTCCCCAGACGGATAAAATCCAAGAGGAATAATAAATTTTTGTCCCAATTTTCAATACTCGATGCTTTGGGGTCCTTACATGATTTTCACGTTTCAGAATGGAAATAATTTTAACCCATATATAAATATCTTGGATTTTGTGATCCTAGAGCAAAGAGCTGAATTTCATGTCCTTACCTGTACATTCTGATATAGTATTGAGTCCTTAATGCGTGAGAATTATATCGTTGAAGAAGCTCATATACCAAATAATTTCTGCAGTCCTGAATGTTGTAAAAAAAATATAAAACTCAATCAGTCTTTTCAACGAAATCCGAAGCACTTGTAATTATTTTTCTTTACAATCTTCTGTTCTTAATTTTTAATATAAATATGATATATGAAAAAGATTTACTATAGGTGTCATCTAATACCAGAGGTCTTTTTATTTGAAGCACGCGTTTATATTTAGAGCAAGGCGATATTTCGGGATGCTGATCGGTAAGTAGATATTTTTGACATAATACCGAGGCGTAATACACGATTTTTGCAACAAGAACGAATCGTTACATTCAGCGCGATTCATTTGGTGCTTGCTTATCTGGAAACGAATTTTATCCGATGTTGCAATTATTCACGGAGAAAATGCTCCACAAAAACGTTCGCGCGGGTTACGTTTACAACGTAAAATAATTTTAATCGTCCAGCAATTTCGCATGACAAAGCTTAAACTCGACGGCACGGCGGTCCCGGCGACTTAATCCGTTAATTATTGCCGATGCACGTAATTAATTGACATTTCTGATCGCGATTTGTGTTCGTTGTTGCGTTTGCTACATCATTCCTTTTAATTACCATTAACGCTAATATACCTGTGTGCAAATCTTAGTATGAAAATAAACAGTTAGTACATTTTGCTATTAATTTCTACAATGTTAAATTAATTTGCGCGATTGAAATTCCATTTTTCCGTTTGACTCTCCTGCTCCTCTCCCTTCATATTTATATAGGGATAATAATAATTATAACCATTTCAGCCCCTTGTAATAGAAAAGTAATCTCGTTTACATCTTTTTATCGCTTTCCTTTTATACGCATATGCGTTTTTATTTTTATAAACGCAGGTGATATTTGCTATAAAAAATTCAAATAAAACTTATCGTTTAATTATTTACTCTAAATATTTATCATTGAAAATAAACTGCTGATTCAATAAAAATATTTATTTTCTTAAAATTTCTCACCAAAAATCGAAATTAATTATCTAATTTATACCAATGACTTGTAAAAATTTTTATTACCTCAAAGAACGAATAATAATTTTCGTTTGCATGAGAACGAAGATAAACACGGAGGCGGAATTCTTGCAATTCGGAAAAAGGGGTTGACGATCAGAAGTGACCCTCTCGAAAATCTTTGACAGTAGCCCGACCATAAGTTTTCTCTGAGCCCACGTAACCCAGAGTCGCCTGCAGTTTCATGAAAAAAACAAGCCCGCGTGGAGTTGTTACCTTGCAAGTTTGGGCAGTGTGTTTGCCGGGCGAAATTTACCTTTTTCCTCGATCGAGCTGTTGCTTTGATGGACACACATACAGACCGCGTAGATATAACTCCTAAACCATTCGACTTTCCCGCTATGTAACTCCTGTATACATATGTATGTGTGTACGCGCGTGCTTTTAGTACTCGAGTATTGACTTTAAAAGCCACTCCGGGAAATATGAAACGGAAATACATATATCCACGTCGCAGGCAGAACAATACTTCAACTTCCGATGCTGTTAAGGTATTTACATATTTCACAGACAGTGTACGGTGCCGCGCAGAGTACGAAATGTAACGATTATTAATCGTTACAAATTAAAGTACAACATAGATTTTTGCTTTGTAAGTATAATCATCCATTCTTCGAAAAATGTAATCTTTTCGTTTAATTTCGTGTACGCGCTTTGTGTTTGTATCAATTTTGTCTAGCATCCTTTGTTTACATTTGTGTAAACAGCTTATTGACAGTATAAGCCTCATTTAAGGCTTGAATGCTAATAATAAAAAAAAAATAAATAGAATTCACGGATAAAACATTGTGGAAATTCGAGCGAGTGCTTAGAAAATATTCTACGCGAGGCGGAAAATTTATAAATTCACGCAACGTCGACGTTCGCACCTTGTTCCGGTAGTTTCTTCGTCCTTCCATTCCAACTTTAGCAGTGAACGATTAACCGACGAGTATAGGCGTTAACACGAAGCTCGTAAAACTCCGGGCGTCGGTACAGTTATCTCGCTTCTTTCGGTAACGGGTTAATTAAAGCGATAGCGACAGCGGGTCACCGGGAGTTTTGAAATTATGCAGAGGGAACAACTTATGAAATTCCGGCTGGCGACTGAGGAATTTTACGATGGACGGGGTCGGGGCCGGAGTTTGCGAGGTCGCTGCTTGTATTGCAATTAATGCAGCCGTGTAATATAGTTAACCTTCGGCTGTAATCCTGCACCTCGAACGAAGCTCGTAACACGTGCTCGTTCGAGGACAATAAAGGGGGACGTTGCGCGTTTAATTTCGAATCTTAATGCGCGCCGGATTACGGAAACGGAATAATGTGCGAGTGAATTGATATTTAGACACGGGATCCAAAGTAAAATCTTCCCTTAAGAACGTTGAACGTCGAGAGCTAAGATTAAGTTATGTGCATTTATCAAATCCATTGCAATATTCAATGTAGATAAAAATATTATGCATTGCATGTCACAGAAAAAATTGTGAGACTTGAGATAATAGATGCATTGAAATTCAATGAAATAAGTAATATAAGTAAATAATAATACTTAATAGTAATATAAGTAAATATAGTAGATATATAATAACATCCTTTTCCGATGTTACGTAATTAAACGATGCAGTTACTGGCTCAACTAATCCGAGACTTTAATGAACAATGTCGATACACTCGTCGGATGCGGCGGTAGGCTCGACGATAACACAGGCCCTGTTGCCGAGATCGCGTTACATGATCACGAGCATCGCAGGCAAGCCCGGCCTAATCCCATAACATCCCGGTAGCCACGTAATTCTGTATCTCGTTACCTGCGGTCCCGAGATAACATTGCCGGAAAGAAATCGAAGTGAACCGCATCGCGAGGCTTATCTAAGTACGCAAGCAGATCAATTCGCAGTGGCCTCACGTTTGTGTTTTCCGAAGAAGAAGTAACGCTCGCTCGACAAAACTCTGTCAACTGAATTTGTGACATTGCCGAAGTTGCGATACTCGGGGATTAAGAAAAAACAAAATGCTCCTCGGCTAAGGGTTTTAGAAACCATATCCATGAAATTCGTTTCGATTAATTAACATAACATTTTAGTAGCTGCCATCGAAATGATGATAGGAAACTACAACATTATATTTTGTCGTTTTAATATTATTAATAATTTTGAATTGAGTATCACTTCCTAGTGTGAGGGATACGTTTAAAATAGTTCTTCGTTGATAATTATATTAATCGGTATATCGGGTTGTACAAGAGTTTAAAATCCTGGAACTGAAACGATTTACCCGCGTCTTTAGGTCTTAAAGGAAAAATAATCACGCTGCGAGGCGATTCAATCTGAAGACGGGAAACGCGGGATTAGCACGAAGAAATGGACGTCGTTCACATTAATAGGGATTTCCTAGTGTCTCTGTTTTTCCGCTTTGTACTAAGAGGGCAAGAAATCTACCTCCCCATTGTATTGTGCACCTCTAAAGAGACACAAGATTTTGTCCTTTTTAACAGAATAAATACTGCTTCAGATCCTAAATTTCATTTTTTATACATTGTATTAATCTTAATTTTTGACACCAGAGGTATTAAGAATTATTTGACTATGAAGAATGACATGGGTTCAATGGATTAAGAAATTTCAATATTAACAGTCGAATCGATATATCAGAAGGTACTCCTGGTTATAAATGGTACGCAAACGGCGTTTAAAAGGAGAGCAAATCGTGCTCCGAGCCAACATCAATTACAATTTCGACGGTCTTGAAACATTGATTGCATTAAGCTCGGTATACACACACATCCAAGGACTGAACAAGCTAATTAGAATATTTTAATCGTGTCCGCATGTATACACGTATGATTAAACGGTCCATTAGCTATGGCATCACGCACGTGAGGTAATGATGGGTTACACGTAGTAATGGGGGTTAAGCAAATGCATGCTATAAACGAATGTAATTTATACCGTGGCATCTAGCTGGGTTGTTAATTTTGACGTAGCAGTAATTCCCTGAGCTCGTCGAGCATATATGATCACTGTATAATACTTGCACATTATTTTATGGAAGGGTATCGGCAGTAACGATCGAACATTTAAAAATGAACAACAAACTTTCACTCGAACCGTATTGAGCACCACATTGTATGCATGGAATTATGAATATTGAAAGCGAATACATATTTCTAGAGTGCGAAGTTATTTAATTAACTCTACAAGTATAATAATAAATAACATAAAAATTGGAAACTGATATTAGATACAGAAAATAATATTTAGAGGTTATGCTTAACAGCGAAACAGCCCGTGTATCTGACTTGTTATTTTAACAGTATTTCCGGTATTTGCTTTTATTGATTACGAGGCGCAGCCTGTCAACTCGAAGATGTTCAGGTCTCGTTTCGAACGTCTCACAGCCACAATAATCGTTACGGAACAATGTTACGGAAACATAGGACTCACCGGCATTAGTCGCAGAAACTCGTCCTCCAACATCGCTTCAGACTTGTCCAAGACATCCTGCGAGGGAATACGGATGAGTGGCTGCCAGTCAGATGCATCGCTGGAACAAAGCACGAATCGTGTCGCGGAATTTACCTCGAATCAAGCGTCTTCGCGTGTAGGCAGCACTGTGTATTGTGTATTCGGACTTCGGTGGAACACGGATTTTCATCGAGATAGCGATTTCAACTAGCGATTAATTATAAATAAGCATTAGTAACCTTGACTGTCTTCCGTATGTTTAATTAATATCGCGTGACTCCCATTGACCTTGCGAGTATATTTATAAAACAGGGAAGGTACGCATCTACCTTCATGAACGTTCAATTTTTTGCTTGGTTTTTATGTAGATACGATAACTTTTTATGCTATGTTACGTTCAATTTTATTCTGAAAACGAATGTCTGCTTTGATATTTCTTTTCTTTGTACATTTTATCGTTTTATAATATTTATTATAATTTCCATTATTTACATACATAAATATATGCGTACCTCATATTATAGCCTGATCTTATAAGCGCATTAATATCATTTTAATATCTCTCGTTTTGTAATTACACGATCATTTTAGAGATTACATTGAACATTAAACATTACAGGTATTACGCGTACCAAAGCCAGTCATTTATTTTTCAATATTAATAATTGCATTACGAGCTCAATGACCCGTATTATAACTGGCTACCGTATCGCGCACCTTGACACAAAAGCCGATACCATTTCGCAACACTTATTTCATTTACGAAATTATACGCCGCATCCTACTTCGCGTTCGCGTACGACGATCGTTGCGGTTGCGAAAATTTTAATCAGAATTTTTACCAACCCATTTGATTCCAGTATCACTTCTCTGACAATTCACGATCGCTTTCTTGCCCGCGCAAACCACTCGAGCGAATCGTTGAGCAGAAACGATCTCTCGATTTCATATAGTAGAGTACAGCGAAGATCTCTTTTCATTACCTCGTGGTTCAACCTTTCTTCCCGGGAAATGTCTGCAAACGGATGACGCGGTTCCTCGTTGAATGCATCGAGTGCTACTACTTGTCCGTTTTTATATCGATTATTTCCGAAGCAAACTCTATATTATAGACTACGAGGAGATGATCCCTTTTTAAGTGACCGATAAAATGGTTTTCGAAACCCTCGCAATGCGAATAATGAAGATGATCGATATCTTCGCGTTTAATTTAACTTCGAGCTCGGCGTGATCATTAAAATACAATTTTATTAATACGAAAATACTATTAGCAAGTTACAAATAACTTTAAACATTTGAAAATGCTTTCGTATGAATCATAATCTTTACATAATTCTGCTTGCGGTACTTGTAACTTATTTAATTACAACGTCCTATGATGATAATTTTATCTTGGAAATTTCTATACCAACTTAACTAGTTGCGCCAATCCGTGACAGCACAAAAGGTATCGTTTAAAACTCCGAACAAAGTGAACTTCGCGAGATAAGTTAATTCGAACGGAAAGATTGTTAGGTAGCTAGTAAGTATTTAGCGCGTCAACTTAGTTTTCATTTAAGAGATGTAAGTTACCTTGCAGCAATAACAAGCTAAAAAGTGTCTGCCAGCTCTACCCTACTTTCAGAATACTGGATTTTTTAACGATGATGTATCGCGTGATTCTATTAGAATTACGAAGCAATTTTGCGTTAACGACTAATTACAAGCTTCGATGCGTAATAAACTACTAATCTAATTAACAACAATTAATTATATTTTAGTCCGAAATTAAAGTTATAACACTTTTCACTTTACATCGTGTAATTGTTCCGAATTTTAATTACCAAAGAAACTTTCGCGTTGTATCGGGCAAAAACTAGTAGAGGTTGTTTTTCCGTTATGAAGACGGGGCAATATTTACACGAATACAAGGCTCTGTTTCCAATGATTTTTGTTCGAGTTCTACCAGCGCGTCGCATCGTTATTCCAAATGGGACCAACTTCCTTCTATCGAGTTCGATTGGAAAATGTGGAACACGATTTCTCGTTTCTTCGCCATCGGTTTTCCTATCTCCGATCTCTTTTCCCTAGGATTCGCGTAACATTCTAGTAAATTGCACCGTTAAAGGCCGACGTATAACATCTTCTGCGGGGTGCTCGCGACGTCGGGTCGCGATTTAAGAATCGTAACGACCCTCGGATTATATCCGAAACGTTCTTTTAAAGAAGGACACTCCACCTCTCTTTCTCCTTGTTTCCCGTCAATAAATTCTCGGATTCTTGAACGCGAACGGAATCGTCCATAAGCTCGTTCGCGTTCACCGAAACGGCCGATTTGCCTAGAAACGATGCCGGGAGAATTTTCATCTCGCATTACCATTATCCTAACCCCGAATCAACTCGCGGTGTAATATGTTTAAAAGCCGTCAGCTATGTTATTATTTGTTGCCGTTAATGGAATCGCACGAATGTTCTCACTAACGCGAACTGTTGGGAATTTTACTGTTTACCTCAATCGTAGGCTACAGGGAATCATTGAAATTTTAGAAGAATGTTTCCAATATTTCTCTCAAAGGAAAACATTCTTCTTCGGTGAAACTATTCAAGGAACGACAACAATGACAGACAATAACGGATGATCCGGCAAACACGGTGAACGCAATACCATACTTTAAGTTATTCGGATTTCTGTGGCTGGAAATGTTCGCAATGATATTTCGATGCGGATAGCTTGATAAAAATTTTAGCCAGACCGTACCGCCGTAATGACTAAGCAAACATCATAAATGTAGATTATGTGCATTTGGTCAAAGACACGGCTTATGGAAATTTCTCGGAAGTCGAGAAACGAATCTTTAAATTGTACGTTTTCCAATAGGGGGATTCCCGCTGCATCCGCGTACGAATTTCACAATTTATATCGAAGATTGTATCACAGGGACAGCTGGTTAAGCAGTTCGATTACCCTGGAAACACGACGCCTTCGTAATCAGATAAAATACGTTTTCCACCGTTTTCGACTCGTTTAAACCAACGTACGCTTCATTCCCGATTCTGATAATTCGCCTAATCGAAAGATATTCGCGCCGAATTGCGATTATCAGCCAGAAACTCGAAAAGCTTGAATCGACCCTTGAATCCTTATTAATTTCTAATTACAATTTGCAGTTGTACAATATAATTGCACTTAATTATACTTAATAAAATCACTGCTGAACTTTAGTACGCGGATCGCGTTAATATTAACTCCACATTCTCTATTTGTAATGTCGTTATTCTTTTATTCACGTTCGTTATGGAAGTTCCTAAGCTCAAATATTATCTCTGCTATTTTAATTATGCGAAGGTTGAAATTAAATCAACCAACGTTTTATTCCTTTTCTTTTCAATGTCATTATTACTTCCCGCCTTTTTTCTCAACGGGTCAGCCTTTTCATTTTAATTAAATTTTGAAAGTTAAATACGGAACTCTGCCAGATAAGATATTTCAAGACCGGTGGATTGGATTTTAGTAAAATTATTTACACGGACCGAGTTTTGAAAAGAATTTTAATTCGATATGTAACTTATTAGTAGCGCGTAGTTCTGTTTAAAAGGATTTCTTATTCTAACTACTAGAAAATGTTTGGTTGACGGGGAATAATTTAAAAGTGCGTTATCCCTAAAAATTGGCGGGATATCGGTGTCTTTTTTGTATGCGTCTAAACCGGCTCACCGGCAATGCGTGAAGAAAACTTTTTTCGGAATTACGGCACTGAAGTACGTACTTGGCCGTTGTAAATCTGCGGCGAAAGGGGATAGTCGAAAGGAGCGAGAGAAATCCCGACGAACGTGAAAGAAGGCTAAATCGAAGAATCTCCTTGGCGTCCTCGAAACTTTCTTTTATTCGCTGGCTGGCTGCGAGATAAAAAGAAAAGAGACGGAATAAATATAGGAGGACGAAGACAGCGAGTAGGGAAAAGAGGAACTTCTAAAGCAGGAGGAAGACACATAAAAGACGCATGGTGTTCTAATAAAATGGTCGAATGATTTTTCATTTAATCACGATCTCAACGGCAAAGAGTCGCGATATAATTTGAGAAAAAAATATCTCTACGTCCGTGCAATAACGTATATGAATGCATCATAACCATGTCAATGCATGAAAACAAGTATATGAAAGAAAATTTCACAGATCAAAGCTGAGGTAAAGGAACATGAAAGTAAAGGACAATATCACCGTGTGTACACTGACGTGTATGCATGTGTACATATCGATGAGAGTAATGAAAAGGAAATATGCAGGCAGGCGAAATTTGGCAAGAGCACAGAAGGATGCCAGGGAACGGAAACGTGAACGATGGGAAAAAGCAAATTGAAAGCAAAAGAGACGGTGTATATGTACACTTGGTACATGATGATGCACACATGAAGTATTATAAAAGCCTTTTTTAAATCAGTATATCGAAACGAATGATTTTTTAACATTCGAAAAAATAATATAATAATAATAATTAATAAATGTATATAGTCAATCACTCTATTGAGCGTTTTAATTATGATGACAATACCTAGGTAACTTAACCTAAGTAGAACAGAACGGCACTTTGGGGGAAACGGGAGAATGATGAGAGACAATATTTGACGCGAGCGAAATAGGAAAAGGTACAAAAGAGATGAACCAGGAGACGCTCGTAAAATCGGTGAGGACGCGGATTGTGAATGCCAGTTGGAGACGAAACCCGAGTAACTGAGGGATGGGAAACAGGAGAACGGGTACGGCGGAAGATAAATGCAGTAATCTAAGTTTTTCCATCTTGTGGGACTCGGTGAGATGACCTCCGACAAGAAGACTCTGTAAAGGGTTCGCGCTTTGTACGGAATCTACTGACGTACGCTGTTACTTTGTATTAGGAACATGACAAGCAACCAGTGAATTAAACGGCCCTCGAATTACGTAACAGATTGTGTTTGCACACGCTGTAGCCCAGGGAGATGTACAACTGAAAATTAATTCCGAAACCGTTGCTGAAGCATATCAATGAACTGATAGCAGTGGTAATGCAATCGAGGTATGTTAAACTTCTTCTCTAAAATTTGAGTTATGGAACCTATATTACACGTATATTATACGTACATTACGTATATTACAGAAAATAATAACAACGATAATCAATTCTCGTTCGCTTCGAAAATTTGCATTTGTAATATGCAAAACATTATTGAAAGATTAAAAATGTATTACATTTTATAATGAAATAGGACGCAATCACGTTATACGTAAATCCATTTGTTATTATTATAACATTTTGCCTGTCACGAATATCGTTCGATAATAATTTCGTTCTGCTGTACGATATACGAATTCAAGTAGTGCACGTCAATATCCGATACGACAGACAGGCAACGAAACGTAATAACAATTCTATCCAGGTATTATAATGTTCCAAATATATACAGAAAGTAGGTAACAATAAAAGAAAGCGAATCGTTATTACATTGATAAAATACGATATACACATTAATAAATAATTTTGAATAATAGAATAACTTATTACCATTTTTTTTAAATTAGTAACTACTATAATTTCAATTTTGTTCTTTGTCTGTATGGTTTACTTTTATAACGTTACTCGCATGTTAATCACAATAGCTCTTGGTTACTTTATTCATGTATTCGTCTCTCCTCCCTCGTAATAACATCCGTAAACATGTTACCTCGAGGGTAAGGTAAATTTATATTAACGTCTACTCTACTGAGATTTCTCAGTTGCAATCCTCGTATACATACCTCGATTTTAAATAATGCAGTCGGAATAATGCTCGCGTGCGAGCTACGAGTTTCGATCTAATTTATAAAACTGAGGATTAGCCATAAATTATTGCTGAACTATCTCGCGTTACTTCGATGCTTTATGCGTAAGCTAAAAAGTAACTATCACTAAACAACACGTGTAACCGCAATCACCGTGGAACAGGTAAGTCAGTAAAAGGATTAATGTTCCCTGTCAGGTTAGGCAGCAGATATTTTCACTGTAATAAAAGTTAAACTGCTCGGATAAATCGTGTTCGTGAAATCCTTGACTGCAAACTAACAATAGCTCGTAACGCCACCGGGAACGCAATAAAATCGGGGTCTCCGAGGTGCCCGAACGAACCAACAGTGAGACCAACAGAGAGACCAACTTCGTTGTTCCACCATCGAATTCGTTTTACTGCCGATGTCCCGTGAAGCTTCCTGCTCCTCGTAATCTCTCTCCGGGCTGGGCGTCGTTATCCGCGCGTGCTATCGAACGCATGTGCTTACCCTTGTAAACGCAGAACATAATTTTAGATTCGAATCACCATAAACCGGAAACGTGACTGCCATCAAAGTACGAATGAACGGAATTTTACGACAGTAATTAAAGTCCTCGTAACTCGCTGTTAGAGATTTTTTAATGAAACCAATCGTGAGTTTACAGTTTAAACATGATCCGTTGAGGATAACGCGGCGCAGACAGTTTTACAACGTGCTGCTTCATCGTACTTATTTACTTATTTCTATTATCTTTGTGGATACTTATTTAGTTAATATATTATAAACGCTTTTCTATCTGGTACCCTCCCGAAGCGAACGCGGCACATCTCTGAGATTGAGATCACGAATGAAAGTAAAAGAGGCGTACGACCTCCTACATCTTCTCTTAAGAAGCTACAAACCCCGGCTGAGCCACAAGCTGCACGAGATGATCTTCCAAACGAATCTCATCCCCTCCGGACTCGTGGCTCATCCCTAAAGAAAATCTATCCGAGCGAGCTCGATCAAAAGCGATTTAAAAGCCTCACGCTTCACGGCTGTCGGCCGCGAGCGGGGCTAATTTGCAACGGGTAACGATATTAGCATTCAGCGCCGAAACGTAAACCCCGAGGCAAAACGTTCACGTCGCGCAGTAAATGGCTCGCAGTCGCGTTGATCTCGTTAACCCCGTTTTTCCTTGTGCCCGTCTAAGATTGCAGCCGCGTTATGGACTGTCCTCGGTGTCTGTACGAATAAATCGAAAAGACAAACAGGCGAGTGAAAATGACACAGAAAAAACGAAGCGCAGAAAGAAGAAGGAAAAGGAAAACCGGGCGAAAAGTTACAAATGCCGTGCTCGTAAAGAAGCGGGCGCGATTTTACGAGCGCTTGCGCTAAACGACAGAATGCAATTCTACGGCCGAGCACCCTGTGAGACGTTGTTCGGAACGCGTCTCTCGAATGCAACCCCTTCGCGTCGTTCCACGCGGAAACGAGGATCGGTAGGAGAGCACCAACTACGCGTCGTAGGGAAACTACACGTTCACATGGAATTGCATTGTTCACTCCAGCTGCAGTTTTCCATTCCCGTTATTTATCCTAATGAGTCACAACGCACCGTATTTGAGTAACGGGAACAAATATGCACGGCAAAACAGACTCGGGCAAAATCGGAAGAACTTGTACTTCGTTATATTATTAATATAAGTTAAGGAAGAAATACAATATTATCTATCTATGGTTAAGTATAAGTTTATGAAGTTTAAGAAGGTCTATGAAGGTATAAGTTATGAAGAGTTGCACATCAGTAGATTAAGCGTGTAAATCTTGAAAATAATCGATCAATTACTTAAGTTAGAAAAAAATTCATGAAAATCGCTTAATTTCGCGGTCTTGCCACATTCTAGCATTTCAAATTCAATATTGTTTTTCCACGATCCTAGTGCATAGAACTGTCTAAAAACTTGGAAACCTCTATTGTTCTACGAGTAGAACGCGTGAGGAAAGTCTTGCTAAGATTTGAGGATCTTCAAATTTTGCAAAATTTTGAAGGGGTACACCTGTCGATTTTTTCAAAATCGGGCGAAAATTTCATGGTCGCCGATCGGGCTGAAAGTATGCGCACATGTCCCCCTCTTATAGAAACTCATTCACGCAGGATCACAGCACTCTCCATCCCTTAGATTCCGAGATAACCGAAATTTTCTGAAAACCTTAAAAGTGTGCAGATCGGGAAGAAATTATGCTCACATATTGGGTTCATATAGTAGTAAAAGTACCCATGATTCTAGCCTTCTAGCTACATTGGATCCCGAGATACAACGACTTTTCGAAAATCGAAAAAATCTAAAGGGTTTACTCAGGGTTTATCCAAATGTACCCAGGTTTTCAGATTTTTCTATACATTAGATCACGAGAAACAGCAATTTGTATAAGTCGTGAAAATGTGGAGGAGTACCCCTTCAAAATTTGGCAAAGATTGAGATTTTCTTATTGCAACGGGCCTGCCTCGAAATATCGATATGCCTCGATCAGCTTGTTGGTGAATTGCCTGATTCAGGCGCAAAAACGTCCAATTTTTAATTGCCAGTAACATATTAATGGGGGCCTGAACACAATTTTGTCACTCTTCACTTTTGTCTTATTTTAGCCTGTAAAATACGCTCATAAAATATTGCCCATCTGTAGGTTTATACCCTACACATTGTACCATTGATTGCCTACATGAGAACACGAATATAGAAACATATAGGTAGCGTTATCATATAATATAATGTAAACTCTTATATCTATAATGTAAATTTCTCTAATGCACCCCCAATGGTAATTATATTTTGCCGACAATTACGAGAGACTGAGTAGCAGATGAATATAGGGAGGCGCGAAATGAGATGTTGCGAGGATGCGAGCAAGTGTGAATTTATATACGACAACGACAAAAGGAAAGTGAGCAAAAAGAAGGAAGATGGGAAACGGAAAACTTCACGCAGATGTAACGAGCGCATGACGAGCGAGAGCTAGCTCGAATGCAAGATCCCTGAATTGTGGGACTACGTCGATAACACTTTGCATAAAATATGCGGAAATTTACTTAAGTGGATTCCCATATTTCGCAAAAGCGGAGAGTCCAATATCGGGCAACTGCTGGAAGAAATACAGCGGACCTGCGACGAACGTTTTTCCAGCCGACACAAAAAAAAGAGTCGATAAGGCTGCGACCGGTAGCTGCAGCGCATCAACTTTATAAAAACTACCATAAACAATCGTTGCAAAAATCTTATGATATGCTTGATTACGATTTCTTTTACACAAATAAATATTATTCTTGCAGTACACACAATTACATATACCTTAGATGCAAATGATATATTATTTTGTTAAAATTGCTATTCATGAGAATATTTTTCTATACAATAATGGCGATGTCTCAAGTTTCACTGATGAGGTACAGATGCTGTAATTTGCTGATCTAGTCAATCTGATCCACTAATCCAATTTGATAATCTAATCTGTTCAGATCTAATTACGCGTTAACTGTTGTGCATGTGAGCAGTGATTGGCACACGACTTACCACAGAGATTATCGGATATTACTTACCCCAGAGAAATTTTCCTAAAGTCCGTGGATTAAATGAATAACGGACAGTAGGATTATAGAGCGTACAGTACTCGTCAAACAGGATAAACACTTCTGTATATGAAACCCCAAGAAATATATTTTATGATTGTTTAACAGATTCCATAACAGGTTCTTGATCAATTCCTGAATAATATAACATTCTCATTGTATAACACTATGCTCACTCTTTAGCGTTGAACCCACGTCAACTGCAACGATAATAACGAACAAAATTTTAACTCGCAAGACGGTTAATTCGTTTAAGTTGATGTGTGTGTGTATAACGGAACCTCGTGGAAGATAGTAATTCAGGGAATCTGCGAACGTCTCAGACAGTTCGCGGTGAAGAACGTGAAATAACAAACGGGAAGACGTCGTACAATCGCAATGGAGCGTCACCGAAGGAGCCGCCTCGTTCCGGTTTAACTTCAACGCGAAACGCAAGTGCTTAACGTTGAGCGCGTAATCAGAGAGTACGATGCGAAAGCGACGCGAGTACATAGCGAGCTCTTCCAACTTCGAGTTTTGCATGTAAGGGCGTGACGTTAAATTGACCGAGTAACAAATTGTACGAATCCGGGTTGTATCGCGACTCGAATCGAGAACGCGTTTCTTCTACTCATGTCCCGGCTATTCTCGTGAAAGAGGAAACTTGGTTGTTCGCAGTTTTTCCGCTCTTTGTTATTAAAGTCAGACAATAAAGGTTTACGATGTCACTGTAAACTGATTCTGTACCCATTCCATTTTAATAATCCGGTCGCCTACTTTTTTGTAATTTCGAAGTATCTAGTTTCCATCTGCTTACGGAGAGAAATAGCTAAAGAAGATTTCCTTATGGACCGCTTTTTACAATGGTAATTACAGTAATGTATTTTACTGTTCATTCGGAGCTACCCAGATTTTCCCGTTGCCGCTAAACTTCGAGCACAATTTTCGAACAGTAAAGGTTTTGTTACTTGGCCCAAGGTTTCTTTCCGAGATCTTCAAAGGAGGGCCGGCGTTTTTTGGTCTTGAAACTGAATCCTTGAGGAACATCCCGAGCAGAAATTCGCCGTCTTCGCTCGTAACATTTACCACTTTTCTTCTTAGCACGCATTTCGCAGTCGGATAAGCGAGCAAGAGGGCGAACCCGCGCGAATGGAAGGGTAGTGAGAACAGAAGAGAGGAGACGATTCGAATAGTATGGCCGTAGCCTTTCATCCGCGTCTCGAGGCAATTCAAGGCTTTCACGAAAATTCATGGAGGCCAAAGGTTCGATCGCTGTACCGAGTCTCGGGTTTCACTGTGCTCACCCTTTATTCCCGCCCGCTTGTCTGTGCGTATTTCTTTTGCATCAAACCGAGGTATTCTTGCGTGTCTTGTATCTTACCTTTTACTACCCTCCTTTTGGTGGTTTTACGGCACGCTAATCGGCTGAGCGACGTTCTGCGACTTGAAAAGGAAAATCTACCTTCACTCTTGAGGTAACTGCGGCTTGTTCCTGTGATGTCAATTCTTTTCTATTCTTTTTTTATAAAACGAAAGTGAATATCATTTGCGGGAGTGAAATTATATTAATATAATTGATAAAAAAATTTTTTCATTAATAAAAATATAATATATCGTTTACCTGTTCCTTAAAATAAATCGTGAGAAATATAAAATTTTAAGGGGACATGTAATCAAGTTTAAACAAATATCTGGCGGAGCAGAGGTACTTTTTAATAGTTACGGATTTTAGACGAACCTGTATGTAGGTCTTTTTAGTAGAGCTTTTCCTTTACAGGCCATCCATGGGATTTTCGTAAATCCGGGAAACACGTCAATTTTCGTACGCAAATCTCGCTTCGACCCGCTCGCTTGAGCTGTAGTATTTTCGTTGTTCCGCTTCAAAGTGATTTTTGTTTTTCACATACGTATGTATGTATATATGCGGAAGATTTACCTTCCAGCGGATGTAGTTGTTTGTCTCATTTATCTAAACGTCAACAGAAGGCAATTGGAAAAAACCAGGAAGTGCCAGTCCTTGTCATTCCATCATTCTGGTGGAACTTAATTTCTGTTTAAAAATATTAAAAAAAAATGAGTTAAAAAATTCTATGCGTATTTTTATTGACTGAATGGAGAAATAATTTGATTTAATTTTTTTTTCTGTTTTGCATTTCATTTCGTAAAGATATTTACGGTTTCATTTTGTACAAGCGTACATCCGTGTATAGTACCGTACCGTCATATTTATTGCACAGGTCCTGTTGTGATTCACATATCGTTTTCAAGCGAAAGGCGCAATTTCACCGTGGAGTTAAAAAATGTCTTCATAAAGCGCGGGCAAATTTCCGCAACCGCGGCTGTATATTCGATAAATCGACGTGGACTTTTCTTTGGAGACTGCACGCCTTCATCCTTCCTCTCATGTTTCCTGCTTTTACCCAGCGTTTTGTACCGAGAAAAATCTCCGTTCATCGCCGTCTTTCCGACTGCTCCGCGTCTCCTCCTGAATGCGAATCCATCGTCCCCTTGTTGTTCGTTTTTTGCTTCGGAACTTTTCGTAATTTTTTTAATTCCTGCCTGTCTTTTCAAGGTGTCATTTCACGTTTGGACAATGCCAGAGTAATTCTTTTGTTAAGTTATATTAGAAACACGTGATTCAATCGTGTAAGATAAGCGATACAATCCTCAACGCTTAATGAAAGAATTTTTATTTTTTAATATTAATGTCACGTTAAGGACACAATCGTTAAATAAAATCGAAGTTCCTTTCTATATCGTTACGTCAACATTTACAGTTAATAGAAATTTCTTGCAGAAGATTTTCAACAATCTTGGCTAATGGTCTCCTATCAACAAAGTCACGTTCATTATAAAAGTCTAAAGCTCTAGATAACATAAACCGCGAAATTCGCTGCCTCGTTAGACGGAAACTCGCGAAGCATAATGTACCGTCTCTTAAAGAGCAATAATTTGCCTCTTATCCAGTTCTCCTCGAGGCAATTTGGAACCACGAAAGGTATCATGAACCCGTTAACAATGAACGCGTGCTAAATGTAGCTAAAAACCTTAATAATCGATCAATCTTTCAATGGAAAACTGAACTGTACTTGCGAGCTCTTTACCGTTGATTTAGGGGACAACTTTGCTGACGCCGTCTCGATAATTTCTCGCTTCATTCTCAAACTGCTATTGCTCTATATTTTACTTCAGAAGAGAAACCGTATAATTCATTCAGATTAACTAATTTGTTTATAGTCATTTCACATATTGTTTTCCAAAACTGTGTATTGTAATTTATATTCTAAAAAATGAAGTGAATAAAAAGAATTCTCTTCACTATGTTTTTCTACGAAGAAAGAACAGGTAGAATCAAAATAAGAATGTGTAAGACGATCGTATACACTTCTCTCCGTTGAAAATATATTTTTCCTTAAACCCAACTATGTTATCGTTTCTTCATCATTTCCCCGGAAAATTGAGGCCTTTTGTACGAAACCAACGCGCTCCACTATCGTGGATAATATTCACGGTAATTTTCCAGTTGCCGGACATCGATCCCCGGATCAATAATAATCTCTTTGGTCCTCGCAGCAGGTACGCAGCAGCTTCGTTCACATTTTACTCGTACGTTCCGTTACCAAGCTGTAATCTCTTATCGATCCGCTGCGGTTTTTACAATGCATGCGTTTTTGGTCTCAATAACGAGCAGGGTGTTGGCGAAATTCGTCGACCGCCGCGAGCAGTAAGGTATCGTAAAAACAGGAGTGGATATTTGACGTTATAGTACCATCAAGGTAATGATAATTCTTAATTTGCCAAAAACAGGAAGCTTGCAATTTTACATTATAAAAATTGCGTAGAGTGACGAATATTCTGTTCATGAAGATCAAAAACCATCAAACAAAAATTAAATACAACGATCTATAACAGTTTCATTGTCTATTCCATCTTGACTGTACTTCAAACGTAATTATGCAAAATCAGTCAGTATTATAATATTAAATTATTATTTGTTAATAATGTTATACAGTAGCTAATAAAATTGTAAATCTTATCATTATGCCATAAATTACTCCTTTTTAATTTGATAAGATAAATGTAGGATAGATTTAAGTCAACAAGCGACCCGATATCTAATGCTGCGTTTATCGCAAAGACTTGAGCAAATGTGTATATGAATTCGAAGTACTTCATGCATTTTAACTCGGTACTTCTTTTAGATTGTTTTGATAGTAAACGAGTTTAAAACGGTTACCAACAGGACGAGGCGGAAGAGGGTGCAATTTGCGGTCGCAGCTAATTACAACGCTCATTACTGAAGGGGAGAATAATTCTGTACGGATTTCCATCCTCCGCTTTGTATTATCCCACTTGTATCTTTTTTTCTCATCAGTTTTTTCACCCGTTCATCTCGTTGATCGATGTTTGTAACAATACCATCGATGGAGACGGAAGTCGTTCGGTCGTGACGAGGTTTATGTATACGTTCGTTATCGGCGCGGAGAAAGTTTGATAGAATGGAAATTCGCGTTATTATGTCGCGCTACGTTCCCGGGCTTTAATCGCTTGGTGACGCGAGGGGTAAAAAAAAGAGGCGAATGTAATTTCGAGTAATTATTCATAGCCAGCACTAGAGTTTTGCGGTGAATTTGCAGAGCAACGGATCGAGTGGGAAGAGCTCTCTCTGGTCTTTTTGGTTTTTGAAAACTGAAATAAGACAATGGATGCTTTTGTTAGGAAATTTATGAATTTCCCACCCATTAATTAACTTTTGATTGAAACATTTAATTACAAGATAGATAGGGAACTTGTAGATCCGTTAAAATTGCGATAAAGACGAGATAATTTCTGATCGATTTAGTAATTACGAGACGCAGCCTATATAAAATATTAATTTTCTTATCTGCTTTTAATTAACCTACTTTCATGATAACCAGATGCGATCGAAACCATTTGACTTCGCAAAGGCGTTTAACATTTGTAAATCAACCAATCTAATTTCTCGTATTTCATACCAAACATTTTTTCCTTTGAAAAGAACCGAGGAAAACTAAAAAATGTATGATCCGAAAAATAACCAACGCCACGGCACGATGTTGACGATCGCACAACAGCGCCCGTTGGTGTTTCTCATCCGTTTTCGAGTTCCATTTCGTACAGCAAGCCACGCAACGTTGCAAAAACAGCCTTGTTTCATCGGGCAAAAAAGAACAACGTGAACGTTGGTCGCAAAACTGATGAAAAAACCGAGGAAGAAACAATGAACGGCATTGTTAGACATCCTTGATCCGAACCTAAATTTAATGTCCATTCGAGACAGAATGCTCGCAGAGAAAGATTCTAGGAAAGAAAACAAAAAAATAAAAGCGATATTAAAACATATAAATTGTCCGTTTCGATTGACACTAGACATTTTTACATAAAAGATAAAACGTCAAACAAGCATATTCTACACTACGTGATTCCAAATATGTATACACTTCGAATCGGTTTCAATGGGACATAATCAAAATCCTTTGCGGGATTTACTTTTATATTTTATAGTGTACGAATTCGGAAAAGGGGAAACTACGCTTTACAATCAGAACAGCAGTCCCGCGGACAAAATGCCCGGGGATTTTCGTAGCTCGTAAAAGGTGAAACGCGGTTTCGCCAACATCCGATTTTATATCATTCCGAAACGAAGTCGACATTTAATCGCAGCTAGTGTCAATAATAACGGACCTTGAAGACTATATCTCGCACGGATGCCCGTGTCCCGGGGATTTTACTGCGTTGCTCCTAATTCGTTAAAGCGTGGATCACTGTCCATAAACACCGCCGCAATCCTTCGGCTAAATCGTAAAATGAAAATAATTGCTATCCCCGCTTTCGTAGCGGAGACAATAAATACTATTACTGCATCGTTGTCCTAGACGTGTCAAATCGTGCTTGTAATATTTTAATTGCGTTGCAACTCGTTAGAAATTTTCTCTTTATAATGAAATAAACGATATTACGCGTTATGACATTGTATTAAAATTGTTTAAATTTATTCTAGATATCGGAGGTTGCATCCGTATCGTTTTACATTTGGAAGAGGTTTTAGTTATATCACAATACCTGCGAGGATTATTCTTTTTTTCTATGTGATGGGAGGTTGAAATTTTATGACAGCACCGCATGTGAGGATTTACTGTGCCTTGAATTATTCATATGTCACAGAGTTCTGATTTTTTCTTTTTTTTTTCACGTAGCATCAAGTTGATATACATATTTCAGAAAGCTAAATAAATATTGCCGTTTTTTTTTATCATGACCCTTCATTAAAACAAAAATGATTATTCGAAGACAAATTGTGTAACACAATATATGCACGGTTATTTTAGAAGATCGTTTATTAATGAGTTTATGCAATTTTTATTCCTTTCAATCAATCATACTTTACACCGCAGTTCCCTTGCGAACAGAACCAAATTTTTTTTCCCTATGTAAACAGAAAACAAGTCG
>SHCU01000045.1:105218-123650 GCA_004307685.1 Ceratina australensis | reverse complement strand
CATAAACACCGCCGCAATCCTTCGGCTAAATCGTAAAATGAAAATAATTGCTATCCCCGCTTTCGTAGCGGAGACAATAAATACTATTACTGCATCGTTGTCCTAGACGTGTCAAATCGTGCTTGTAATATTTTAATTGCGTTGCAACTCGTTAGAAATTTTCTCTTTATAATGAAATAAACGATATTACGCGTTATGACATTGTATTAAAATTGTTTAAATTTATTCTAGATATCGGAGGTTGCATCCGTATCGTTTTACATTTGGAAGAGGTTTTAGTTATATCACAATACCTGCGAGGATTATTCTTTTTTTCTATGTGATGGGAGGTTGAAATTTTATGACAGCACCGCATGTGAGGATTTACTGTGCCTTGAATTATTCATATGTCACAGAGTTCTGATTTTTTCTTTTTTTTTTCACGTAGCATCAAGTTGATATACATATTTCAGAAAGCTAAATAAATATTGCCGTTTTTTTTTATCATGACCCTTCATTAAAACAAAAATGATTATTCGAAGACAAATTGTGTAACACAATATATGCACGGTTATTTTAGAAGATCGTTTCTTAATGAGTTTATGCAATTTTTATTCCTTTCAATCAATCATACTTTACACCTCAATTCCCTTGCGAACAGAACCAAATTTTTTTTCCCTATGTAAACAGAAAACAAGTCGCGGTGCGAGTCGCAATAGAAATAATTGCTTTTTGGGGTGAAAGTTGTAACTCGAAACTATTATCACTTTAATACATTCGTAACCGCAACAGTTTCCATCGGGCGATTCGCGCCGCAGCTTTTTTCCCCGTCGTTTACAAAGCGAGTATTTGTCACCGCACTCGCACGATTATCGCGGATATCGTCGTCCATTATACGTTCCCGAACGGTGTGATGTCGGCTCGTTCGCACCTCTTTAAGGCCGCTCTTAATTAACGATTATTGTCTCTCGCGGAAACCCCTTTCTATTTCGCTTCTCTCATCGTACATCTGTATGTATGTAGAACGAGCGAATGAATATTTCAACGGTGTTTCCGGGCCTGCGTACAAATTGCGTTTTCATCCGCGTCTCGTGTAATTCGACAAGCAGCGCCGCAGCATCGTGCTGCATCACGTCGGGATTTTTCGAGGTATGAAGCACCGAGTAACGAGACCAGGTATCACCACAACTAATGGATATTTTAATTAATAGGCATGCGAAGGGAATATATACATATATACATTCTCTCGTAGTTTTACCTTCGTACTCCTTTTTTTCCATATTTTTTCCTAATAACACGTCCGCTAATTGAATGGACTAATTTTCGCGTGCTAGGCTACTCAAACGTAATAGCAAAAGTGTTAAATCAAATTACGTAATACACATTTTTTAATTGACAATTACGACGAAATTTAAACGTACATTTACGTGATTCTTCGATTCGTGAGTTACAACGTACGTTGGGGCGTTTGGGTGTTTGATAGCAATAAAGACGCAGAATTACAATAAACGTCGGATTCGTCCCGTGGGAAATTTTCTCGAAGCCCGCCCGCGGCTCTGATACAGTTATAGAAAATCGAAGTGGCCCGAATTCGTATAGACAGCACCGATTCCGCGTTATTTTCACGAGTCAAGTGATAAGGGTGGAGAACACAAGCGGAGTCCATTGCCAGACTGTTTGCGCCGTTTGTCGCATTTTTCTGCCCCCCGTTTCCCATTGTTTTATCAGCTGTACACGGACCTTTCTTACAATTAGCCAACTGAACCGACACGACGGCTGAAACTGACAGCTCTGAGGAGAACGATCTATATGAGGACGTCCTGAGTCTGATGTTTCTTTATAGATAAAATCTCTCTCGTAAGTACAAGGACGTTTAACAAAAGGCACTGATGAATGAAACATAATTACGTACGTAATTACGTNAAGTACAAGGACGTTTAACAAAAGGCACTGATGAATGAAACATAATTACGTAAGTAATTTATCATTGCTTGCTCGAAATGTCGAAATATTCAATTTCGAAAGGTTAACTATTAATTTGAATTTTAATAAACGACGATTAATATATATATTTTCCGTTGACTTGTAACAATCATCATGTCGAAAGTTTAATTCTTAACCTTTCGTCAGTCTCGAGAATACGGTCTCGGAGTTTGAATCGGAATCGGGGCTGAGTTGTTCTACTCGGAATGAAATCATTTTGGGAAATCCGCGGGGGCTTACGTTCTACGGAACTTTTGAAACGAGTTGAAGTTATTTTAAAAATCGCGTGAACTTCCGTGCGCGATAAAATTCATAGATGAATTCTAAAGTCGACACTGTAGACTCGCGGTTATTTTTTCGAAGTATTTCATTAAAACTTGGGAGAACTGTTAATTCGATGAAAGATTCACAAAAACTGTTTCAAAATATTGCACGTTGTACGACACAAAATTTTTTAACACGTTACACGTATCAGATTTCGTTCATATTTATTTGGCTAAATATATAATACTAATAATAACTTTTCTTTTAATACTACTTTTCGGAAAATCTGTGTAACGACCGGGTAATCAACGTTCCACTATAAATAAATTAGAAACTGATTAACGAAAATCGAAGAGGTGTTAAATGTTGTATAAAGCATTGCATATTCGAGAAAATTAATAAACGAAACAGAGATTATACTGGCAGAGAGTAAACTGGAGGGGAACAGAAATTGTCCTCCCGAAATTATTTCCAATCTACGACGGACCCGGAACCGTTGCGAAGAATTTGTGCTAGCACGCAAAAAATGAAGAACGTTAACGAACCTCACCCCGAGCCCGGCCGGCGAACAAAGGATTCTTTCTGAGCGGATTTCACGCTAGCCGAAGCGAGCTGGTTGACAGGATGAAAAATTTGTCGGCGGTGGCCACAGAGGAGCGGCAGAAAAGGAAGAAACAAAGAGAGAAATTAGTTGAGACCGGAAAACCGTAGATCTGCGCATCCTCTCACTCGGCTTTTTTCCGCCTACGTTACGCGCATTATATTTTATCCGGGATTCGAGCGAAACGAAAGATCGGATGAGATAGGAAGCGATATCGGACGCCGCTCCGTCGCTCGTAATTTTGATTATTTCCTCTTGCCGCTGATTCCCCGATCGAAATCAAATAATTCCACGGGGCAACGCACGCGAGCATCTAAAACACTCAGTCTACGGTTTGAACTTTCCTTTTCTCCCCGAAAATTTCTTCCGTCGAATGCTTTCTAGCCGCTGCGGCTTCGCGTGGAATTCGTTTTGGTGTCCGTCAAAGGTGACAAGTTAAATCATATTATGCAACGCCTACTCGTTTGTGCGTGTCAAGTGGTCATCATTTAAATATCTATTCATACTCTGAAAATTGAGATTTACTGTTTTACTTCTCAGAGGCCATTCATACGTTGCTGAGAGAAAATCGTAGAAATATGAATTTATCCTACACTGGTAGTTTCATTTTGTTAATAATTAAGTCTTTTAGATATTTAATATTTTAGAGATACGAGAAGTACTACTGGAGATTTATGATTACGTGCTAACGACGAGGATTTAGAGATTATAATAATTATGAATCTCGCGACGGAAAATAGAGACGCGCACTTCACTGGCGTGCAAGTTGAATTTTTACGCGAATTGTCTGGTCGCGTGTCCGCGTGTCTTTTGCGCTTTTTAGGATGAGCCTCCACTTTTGTGTAATTCGTGTAGCGCCCAGTGAAATTAAGTATTTCTTGAACGAATAAAAACGCGGGAACGTGCTGAGCACAGCTGAGGACATAAACGTAATATAATTGCATGAAAAATAATGCAAACAGTTTCAATTCTAAAGACTGTTTAGATTTCAGAAATAGAATTGCTGTAATTATTTATAAACTTATATCGTAGTATTTATAAAATGATTTTAAATTTGATTTAATATGTTTCGAAGTTACAGACAGTCACGGAGATTCATACAGTCACGGACATTCATACTCGCCGATATGAAGATAATGCATTCGCTGCATATTGGATATGAAAAATTAAAAATAACCTCTGCTCCAGACGAACAGGAATTTCTGGAGCGAGACAGGTACTAGAAAAAGAAATGAAAATAAATGATTAAAAATTCAACGCCGTCGCTGTTTTCCTTTCATAAAATATTCCGTTGGCAGATTTCCTCGAAGCGTAATTTAAACTCTCTAATTTTTATTTTCTCGCGACTCAAAACCTAGTGTTGCAGGTATCGCCAAGATTAATTAAGCGTTTGACAACGTTTGATCGTCGTTACAGTGACAATTAATGATCGCGAAATTCTTACGTAAATAACTAAATATCATGGGAATTAAATATTAACGAGAATCGGTATCAGCGGAAATAATCAGCAATAACGAAATAACGCGCGATGCAATGCGCGAATAAAAGGTTGCGAGGGAATAGCTATTTTTGGCTGCGCATCGAATGCTCTGATTCCGAAATTAATGGAACAGGAATAACTGGAAACAGGTCGCCCGCGCGCGTCGATGAAATTCATTCTGTTCTCGTCGTACTTTTAACATTTATAACGCGGAATATCTATGCATTATAAATTACAACATTTTATAAATGATTCGAAACTGATTGATTAATTCGAAAATTAGAATGGAAACTGCTTGAAAATTGATTACATCTTTATCCGAATTTTTGAATTTCTTTTAGCGTATTCAATCATACATGGAACGTATAATTTTAATGAAGCAAAGGCATAAAGGAAGAGGTTACTCTTCTCTGCTAATGAGGTACGTAAAATATGATGAATGGCTAAAACTAATTTGCACGGTTCTTAAAGAATTTGAACTCATTCAATCGCAAATTGCTAAGTGCCAAACTAATCGACTATCATGCCGAAGCTTGGACCTTGATTGACGAACCGATCGTTAGAAGTTTAATTCGCCGATAAAACTGGACGGTTAACCGGAAACTCTCGATGCTCCCAACGCTAATAATCGAACTGGACGCCTGACTACTTCCCGATGACTCTAACTAAGACTAGTCATTAACAAACGACCCCTCGACCAACATTTCCTACCACTGGATACTTTCGCGTAGTTTACGAAGGATTTGAAGAAACTTATCACGTGTTAAACGTAGTTTGACATCGATGCCAAGAGACTCTCAGAACTTGACTTCGCCGATACCCGAAATTAATTTTTGAAGCTCGTAAGCGAACGACAGTTTGCCCATTAGTGAAACTTAGGGTACGTTTCTTCAAAATTTATGATACCACTAAGTGATCATATAAATTAATTCTTATAAATCAGTACATAACCTAAAAACAATTTTCCGATGTATTTTTAACGTAAGCAAGTAGACAATATCTTGATGTATAGAGAATATCATTTATTTTATAAAAAAAAAGGTGATCGCAAGAGCGTATCTAAAGACTTGAGCTATATTGTCAATTGACAGCAAGATAATTCTCGGCAATGCGGTCCATCCACCACGATTTTCGTTCGTTTCAACGGGGACGGCGCTTGGCTACCGAAGAAAGGAGCCAAAGAACAAAAGGAAAGCGTCCGAAAGAGATAAATAAACAAAAAACGGCGAACGAACGAGAGCTGAGCAAAGCTTGCAGAAAATCTTGGGACACGGACACGGTCGAGTTGCTCCTCGAGGGTGTCCTACTCCTCCTCCTCCTCGTGTCTCCATTTTCGTTTAAAATTGATTGGTTCTAATTTTGGAATGCTCCCGAATACGAATTCACTGAATGCGAATTTTTCGTTATTCGTAGATAAACCAATGTCTTATCTATATTTAAAGAAAGCGATTTTAACAGGTTATGCATATTCATGTGCGTTCGATGGAATCATAAAATTGTCATGAAACGCTAGGTCACTAAAAACTACGATTGCAGTTTTAATCGTAATTCTCCATCACAATAGTTATCAATACACATAAAAAATAAAAAGAATCTTGGAATAAAAATTCATGCATTAGTAAATGGTCTACATTTCGTACAGTCAAACCATTGGTTAAATTCATTTCGCGGGAGTGTATTCTTTTACTGAACGCGAATGTAGGTCAAACCTTCGCCACATTATTTTCCGTGAATTATCCTCGCGCAAGGGATGAAACATCGCCGCCTTCTAGCAACTTTCCCGACGATACGACGCGAGACGACGACGACTACTAAGCCCGTTTCTGGGTTAAGCGACACAGAATTCGTGGAATTTTCGTTTTTCCCTGTAGGCGTTTTTCCGGTAGCCCCGCAAACGTGTATCGGACTGCGAAAAACTAGCTGAGAATTTCGATTTTCAACGAGCCAGAGGAACGTTAATTTCGTGAGCATATAGAGTTTCACAAGTACATCGAACAAGCGAGTTAAATATCCTTTTCTCTGAAATACTTCTTACCTAAAATTAACAATAATAATGTCACTTTGATGAATCATAAATGCAAAAATGATGTATTATTCGTTAATGATTATTCTAAATATTTCTTTTCAATCAATGAAATACGAATATATTAAATCGCCAGGAAATTTTCATATATTAAATATATCATAATTATTCATAAATTGCAGAAAAAACAGCTGACGAAATAGCTCATTCTTCGCAATAATGAATAAAATGTAGTTAATAAGCAATTATTGGAAAATAAAGTTAGTTAAAATCTTCATTATATTTTCTTTTTGATTACATCGAAAATGCAAATCAATTGCGCCCTCCTACGTCGAACGACGTCACAGCTACTATTATTCACGCCCGTAGGTGTGACCGGCGCGCGCGCAGGGAACTAATTACCCTCGTGCTTCATACGATTTCATTAGCGCGCTGGCCAACTTAGGACGGGATACAAATAGTCGACATTCGATTCGGAAATTGCTATGCCCCGGAACTCTCTAAGAAAGTTCGAGCGCGGGCAAGAAATTTTCATAACACCTGCTACCGACGCAAAATATGTCACGCTTATTTATTCACCAGCACGTGTGCTCCATTTGGCTATTTACATTTTTCATTTACTGCTGTCCGGCGTGAACGCAAGTCAGTGAAGCAATTTCCATTCTATTCGTTTTTTAAGATCTCTAATTACTTGCTCTTTTTTCTTTTTCTCAATTATTAATTATTAATTAACTTACATTTTGTACTTTTCATACACAGTAAATATTGAATGTGTATATTCAAATTAAAAATAAGTTACTCATTCACTGTTTGCATACAATAAAACGCTGAAATAAAATTCGAATGTAGTTTATAATTTTTTTACTATTTCATTTATATAAAAATTGTCTTGCTAGAGGAAGTAAACACGGACATGGATGCTGTTCAAATATTCGATAGTATTGCTTCCTATACGCGTATATATGTATACGAATACATAGGAATCATAATAGCCATTTAAATTTTAATTAATTTGTCAATAACTTGTTCTGAAAAATTCAATTGAGATATAAGTACACAGATTTCGTATTAGAAAGGCCAGTACAAAGGGGTGAAAGCATAAATTCCTTCGCTTAGAGAATCGAAAACCCTAAGGCATCCCCTTGCTGAGCACAAGATACCTTTACTGAAGACATTTTCCCTAGCTGGCAACAACGGGTATTTTCAACGATCGTGTTAAGGTCTCTTAGGCTAGGTTTACGGGCAACAACGAAGGAATCTGAACGTTAATTGCCCGGGGCTGGATGAAACGGAGGAACCTGCAAACCTCCTAAAAACGATACGATCGTTCGGATTCTCTCGTAAACCTTTCTGTATTCAAATCTTTTACCTAACGTGAGATTGAGAATATTTCGCGGAGAGGAAAATCGTTGCGACGCGTTACGCTCGTCGAACAGAGAACCGAAGGGGTTGGAGAAAAAAAAAACGGTTAAGTAATTTCATAATTCAGAGGAATGCACGGAATTTAATGAACACCCGAAACGAGTTTTCAGACCGAGTTGTTGGAGTAAAAAATTGAAAGAGCCCTGGCTCCTGGTTGCCACGGCTACTTCCTCGTAAAGAAGTTAAACGATGAAGATGGGTTTCGCAAAAATATGGTTTGTACTCGTTCATTTTTTAACACCGGCTGCACGGACGTAGGTACGTGGACATGTAGTAAAATATTGTGTACTGTAATTGTGAAAGTTTTATGAACATGTATAGACAGACATAAAACTGAGAAACTTTGGTTAAACAGTACCGAAAAGAAACAGAAGATACTAGTATAAGATTGTAAAATATATTAGGACAAAGATACAAAATCTTTGTGATACAATTACCAATCAAGCGAATCAATCTTCGACTAATTCATCTGCCACGAAATCACTTTTATTGATAGCTTGTGATCCTACAATTAAAGTAGAATATTTTTAAGGATCCCCTCAATCTGGCACATCTGATATTCGATTCAGACAGGAGCGTGTACTTACTCGCGGAGGGTTATTACACACGACCGCAGAAGGTATAATTATACATGCTCAAGAAGTAGGAACAGTAAATTCGCAGAAGTGGATTTGATCCTCTTCCACTGTCTATTATCGAGAAAAAACCAATCTGCACGTAAAATCTCCAGGAAAATATTGAAAATTGCCAGCCTCTCTATCTACGGCGCGCTGCGCCGATAACTCCACGCAGTTCCTATATGTATGTACATATACATATATCGTATACATATATGTGTATATAGTTCACATAACGAACCACGGAACCGTATACCTGTTTCAACAATGAAAAGTGTCAGAGGAAAAGACAAGAGTTTACTGTTTTGATCATAGCTGAAAGAACAGATTTAGGAAATACCATGTTAAATATAACGCTTCCAGGCAACGTTAAGGATATTCAAATTCGGTTTAAAATTGTTCAATTACAATTTTCATGAACAAATAATTTTCCCAACAGCTATTTCATTGGAAAGTATTCAATTTACGAACCTGCTAATATAAAACAATACTTTATTTCCCAGAGTTAAATAACTGTACGTGTTGCCACGTTTGTTCACTAACAGAAATCATTTCATTCCCTTTACATTTATATAACTCAAAATAATAATTAACTGATAAATTGACCGTTACTTTGACTTTAAAAATCGGTAATTACATTTCGCTATCAGAGTGAAACGAAACGCGAACGATAACGCCTGAAATTTGTACAATTACCGCTGGATCGATCAGCGATTTTTCAGAGAAAATCGGCACGGAATTTTGCCAGCCGGTGCGGCGTAGACGCGGCCGGCGAAAAGTTAAATGGAAAATTATTTGATATTCATGCCAGGACAAATGGTGATCGTTGACCATTGGCACACCCGAAAAGAGCTATTGTTTGTAGTGGAATATCAGAAATAACGTTACCTACTGTTCAAAAATCAGATTTGCTCAGCTTTGTTTTCAACAATTGAAAATCGTTTTGATTTCTGTGGGACAGGTTGATTGTACGTATAGTAAAAATTATAAGAATAAAATCAATGAAGGGAATAATGACAAAAAATACGTTTTTTGAATCCTCGAGAAGGATTGAAGTAAAATATAAGTGAAATAAATGTTACTATTATATAATATCTACAAAAATTAATCATACTCTTAAATCCTATACACGAAATGATAAAATAAATCTTTCTGTATAAACATGCTATCGCAATTTGTGAAAATTTGTTTTTAGAATGAGACTGCCCGTCGCAATTTCTGCGCATTCAAATTTCAGGCATAATCATGATCCTCGCTTCGATATTGTTCGATGGCAATAACGCGGCGAGCCCAGCGCCGAATTAATCCAGATTCGGTAACACATGTCGCACTTAATTCCGTCACTAAACACGATGTAAATTCGCGTATCTATTGTTCATAAGTACCACTGCCTGATAACGTATTGTCGCGACGCGGATGCGCTACCGTAAACGCATAACGTCCACGGCAAACAATGTCCATTATTTGTCCAACGATAATCATTACCTGTGACGGACTGCCAACCGAACAGATGTTCGATTTCGCATCTGTCTTTGATAATAATCAGCGATGTACTCGTACAAATTCGTGTACAAATATGTTGTTGATTATAAAGATTATTTAACTCAAATCAATGAGAAATTATTTTTAAATATGAGTTCCATTAAATCTCTTGTTTTACATTTTTTATACATATACACATATATCTTTTGTCAACATTTTCGTTTCTCGCTATTATGGTAAGCAAGATCTTTTGAGAAAGCTACAAGTATCTCTACGGAAGAAGGGAGAAAAAAACGTGAGAGTGAGAAAAGAGGTAGGGAACGATTCATTTTATGCGAAAAGTAAGCTCGAAGAACAACTAGAACTTCCCTCGAAAAGGATGCGAATCCCGGTGGCGCGCGGTTACTTCGGGTGACGATACGATCTCGCTGTTTCAGACCCTCGATATCTTTTCCAAACACGTGCCCTGGGCCGCGACGAAAACCGACCACGAGCTTCGCGGAAAACTTTAAGCACCGACGCGACGCGAAACTCTCTCCCGTAGCACGGTCCTCGAACGAGCGATTCGCGAAACAAACTTTTCCGGTCGGGTTGTTACCGGATTTTTACTAGCCCTTTCACCAGTACCCGATCGTTGGCCATTATGCGACCCTCTGCCTCCCTAAACCCTTTTGTTCGCTGCTAGCAAACAACTTGATGGAAAAACTGTGAAAATTTGCAACGAATAATACGAGAGGGAAACCAATGGAAACGCAGACAAACATTCTCGGCTGCATATTGTGCTAATTTTATCAAAAGAGAAAAAAATCCTGGAAAACTGTGCTACTAGTTTATTGGAATGAAAAAGGTAATGAAATGGTGTTTGCTTGTTTTGCGAAATACATTTCAGGCTGTTTGACAAATTAGGTTTCAATTACTGGGTTCCCGGAAGTATACAAATTTTGTTTATTCTTTCTGACTTTTCAACTATGCGATTAACCGCAATTGATAATCTTTACATTTGGTATTTTGTTTTGCGCATTGCTTTACGAACACGCAAAATATTAGCACGTGAAGAAATTCTCAAGTTACTGCATGATACGCGACCACGGGTCTCGCGAAATAGTGCTGACTACGTACCCCTAGGTACATATATGTATAACGTTCAAGGGACTCACCTTATGTCAGCGTATTCAGGTTGGCCAAAACTCCTGCGGAACGTCCGGCGCTTGTTGAATAGAAAGACCCTGCGTCAGCTTTGTCCTGTGGCCCGGTTGTGTGCCAGTTGATCGATCTGCAAAGCCTCCGGCTGTCTTTGCGACTCGGGCTTTAAAGGAACGTCGGCCAGCGTCCTCGTATCAAACTGGAAAACATCGTGTACCCGTTATGGCGCGATGGTGTTGCGAGCAAGTTTAGGTCATGAGCGCCATGTTGTAAGGAAGCGCTCTCTGTTGTTTTAGCGTGGTCACGCGGCTCTGTGTCCAAAGTGGAATGTGCTGTTTTGTTCTAAAGTATATATTTGTACGGAGTGGATAAAGCCGAGGTTGATCTGAATGATAATGAACCTCGAGCTACATGAAGCGCCGAAATTCTTCTAGTTTAAATTGCTAATTTCAGTTATTACAGTGTGCAATACGTACGTTTCTATTTCACAAGTCACAGTATATACTTCTTACAACTAATTAAAATTTGTATTATAAGAATTCGATAGAAAGCTATACAACTCTGAAACAGTTTAATAACTGCATCATCCATTTAAACTCTGAAGCTGCCCCACATGAAGGAAAGCAAGCCGATCATTTCATTAATGACTATTATTCAAGCCATTAATTAGCATCAATGAGTTTGTCGTTAACAAATTTTCAAGGTGATTCTGAAGATCCTTCGTCGTGTTCTCAAATAACGAACACACCGTTCGGTAGCTGCGGCCTGAACAAATTTATCAGCTCTTACCCCGTTAACGCCGCAGGCGGACATTATTCCGCTTGGTCAAAGTTGTATCGTTCGCTCGGGGAATTCAATTTCGAGGTTCTACACGGTGCCCTCCTTTCCTAGTATGCCGGTTACGAAGAAGCGATCCTATTAATGGAAAAGAAAACGAGCCGTTCCTAGCGCAATTACGCGTCCCACCGCACCGGTCCGGCGACGATATTATCAATTAGGCCCTTTGTCCCGCGTCTAATTTCCGTGCAATTTGTCGGACCCCTTATGGGGCGACTCCCTATCCCGATACTGATAACGCAAATATAATAAGATCTTATTTGAACAAACCTTTTTGTCTATCAAACAATTTGTGACTGGTAATTTAAGAATTTCATCCATTCATAGGAAATTTAAGCCATCCACGCAACGTTAAAAATGTTCGAGTATCAAAACATGTTGCACGTCAAAAGAGTTAAATGAACCAGGCTATTCAAATCTAATCCTTCGTGTCATAAAAGTTATATTTCATATAAAGATTGACGATTTAACGATCAAGATTTATTTCGTATGTACTGACATCTAGAATTCTGAATTTTTATTGAAACAGGAATACTATTCTTTTATTAAAAAAAAAGTCGTCGTTTCGTCAAGTTTAAAAAGAAAAAAAATAAACGCATGGCGATACGATAAAAACGATACTTCGTTGTTTGCATCGAGCCGGTATCAATTTGGCCGAATTTCAGTGATTCGAATTATGAGGACGACAGTGTGTGTAACGAAGATATCCATGAACAGAAAATCCCGACGATAAATCACCGGGCCGAGGGACCACTTCACTTTGTTTGAACGTTTCGAAGCGCGGCGCGGGTTGGAATCTTGTTTGCGAATCAACTGCGAATCCCTCTCGGACCAAACGAAGATTGAAGCTAGTTTCGGTTGGAAGCAGGTCTCATCGAAGCGGTATCGATACCGACCAACAAGACACGACGTTCCACTTACGGATAAATTAAGTTTCAATATCGACCTGCTGCGCCTGTCTTTCAGGTCGAACCACTGCGCTGATTCATTGTTACCCTCCTATTTCTCCGATCGATTTCGGATGCAGGAAAACACGTTCTCCTCGCATCCATCTGCAAATAGCCTTGCCACAACCAGCTCGTCAACAAGGCATTCATGTACAGCCATCGATGAATGTAAATTTGAATTATTAGTTGACAAAACAGCACAATATAATTATGACATTCCATCCTTTTCATTATTTTTATTATGCGGATAATTTTACGAAATTTCACGAAATCACATTGTACCAATAATTTTGCAACATTTCCATAATCTCTATTTTTTAGTTGATTTTGAGCTACGCTTTCAAAATTCATGTAAACACACGATACCTAGTGATACCTTCTGCATAGTAACCTTATACATACACCGCATATTCTATAACTCTCACCGAATATTGCACTGCTTCGTAGTTCCTGACACAAGCTAATATTCCGTAGTTTATAACTTTATTTGTCTGTAATTCTATATCTCACCATCCCTGTTTCCAATGTTTTGTTACGATTTACCAACAGTCTGCGTTCGCAAAATTTCTAATTAGCACATTTCTTTAAAGAGTATACATTCGGCGAGGTATAATTTTAACGTTAATGTAACTAGCCCAATGTAATAATGAAATATGCGGATACGTTTCTAAATTCAGATCTCTCAGTGTATTTAACTTAGAACTTTTTCCTGCCGCAATTGTTTAGAGTTTAAAGTTTTACGTTGTGTGCATAATGAAGAAGAGATATTTACTCACCGAAACGATGATTTCAGTGGATCACTTTCAAAAGGTAGCCTCTCAACGCTTCCGTCGACCAATTTTGTGAAACTCCAGTTTTCCCGTTTTATGACGTTGAGAACACCTTCACACGTTTCTCTTCGAAATAACGTTTCTAGCTTGAGGTAGAATTGTTCGAAAATTTTATTTGCGTCGCATCGAGCCAAAGAATTCTTAAATCTTGTATTACCCATAACCTACAATATGAAATGAATAAAACATTTTCATCTAAAAATGAAGTAAGAGGTCATTTTGAAAATCCATTCTATTTTCCCAATGCACTCACAATCAGCGTATCTTCTTTACCCTGATCCTTTATATTTTCTCTGCAGCAATGCAAAAACCGATAGATTTATTCAGTCAGAAATACCGTTTAATCCTTTCGATTACCTATCGTAAGAAATAAATAGGAGTGAACGGTTAAGCGCGTCACGAAGATAACGTCCCACGTATTAATTCCCGACCGAATCCTCCGTAGTTAATCTGATTTATTGATAAAGTTTGCGGCTTCGCGTACGCCGTTACAATCTCGGCACCCGCGCCTTTCATATATCTCGCGATACACCACCGCATCGACGTGCGCGGTATTGTATATTCAATCTGTTATAGGCAACACTTCTAGTTAGAGTAAGTTAAAACTATTGTTCTCATCACAGCCGCCCCTAGTCCTAGCCATGCTGAGAATAAAATGGCAATACTGCGTGAGTCTGGCTGACTACTGCGATCTTACCTTACTCTCTCGCACTCACATTTCCCAGAAAACTTAACCTCTTTGACGTCACATCATAATTTCGTTAATTTGAGCATTCTTTACAATTCTATATCGTTCTAATCACTTTTATATGTTTCTGCCAGATGCACCGATTATACTATAATCCCGGATACTTGGATTTTCTTCAAAATCCAGGAAATATTTTACATATAACGAGTCATAACACCGAAGCTCCATAAACTTTATAACACATATATGAACACCGGAGACGTACGTCTTACTTCTGTTTACCACAGTTATCAAGTTTATATACTGCTTATACATAACCAATAAGAAATATTACAAATTAACATCATTAAAAAAACGGTAATTGTACTACGGAGTAGAAATCTGTCATTTCAGAAAGTAAGACCCCCAAGTCCGTCATTGCTGCGTTGCCAAGTCTCTCAGCATGGTTAACTTGACTGTGATATTATCTATTGATTTAATTTGTATTTCGTTCAATTCATGCGTTCAGTGCGTTAATAAAAACATGATTGAATTCTTCCTGGTTAAAAAATAGAGGACTACAAAATAGCTTATTAAATATAAAAACGAAACTTTTTTAGCATGCAATAAAAATCTATATCCTTATTTAATCATAAAAACAAGTTCCCTCATAACTTTACAGACTGCATACTCTAATAATGCTACGAGCATCTGTTCCGCTTTCATAAATGTATAGCGCTATTCCTTTCTGCTGACGTTACTAAAAAGACCGTTACCATGAACGAGACTGGCTGATCCTAAAGCCACCTGCGTACGCTATCTGCGATACGTACATATTTTTTATTTAACATAGATGGTGCTCCTAGTCAAGAGAGCTGAAAAGAATAGCTCAGTTTTCAAATGACAGAGTTGGCCCATAAAATGATGACGTTGATGGAAGCTGATGTCGTGTGCATTAGCATACATCGTAAAACGTTGAATGAGATATTGCAAAATTATCCGAAAACCAAGAAATTTATTTCTTATACAGTGTCATTAAACGAAGTTATAGAAAATAGTATTCAGGAATGTGAAAAATAAAAGGTTACGATATTATAATAATTGAATGTTAAAAAAATTCTCCGTTTGCCATTTTTATTTTAAAGAAATTAGATTACTTTAATTCTTGAAAATCATTGCATTCCTGCATTCACGTTTGAAATAAAAATTAAAAATACTATTTCTGAATACAGTGAATTGCAATAAATTCCACAGTTAGTATTTACATGACCTTTATTTCGGTAAGTGAACAAAGTATGACAGCTTATACGTATATACAACGATTTCGGTCGAAGGTTTTTGTTCTCGTGACTTCAATCTTATTCTCTGTTACATTGTTACTGTCAGTAACATTAATTGTCAATCTCTTAACATTAGTCGTCAGCCAAATTAAATTACGTACACTTTGCGTTACATTCTTATTCATATGCCTTACATAAATTACACTCTTCACTGTTCACGAACTCTATTGCTTCCGTTCTCTGTTAACGCAATTCCCACAAACCGACAGTTAAACTCCGATCGTCTTTTTATACTCGGCAACTTTATTTATACTCTATTTCTCTCTCTCTCATGTTTATGTGTCATGCACGTTTATAATGTTCAATGGAGACGCCATCGATAAAAGAGGATAGTAAATAAAGAAAACATCTTTTATTAAAAAAAGGTTGGTTGTAGTATTTATCGCACACTCAAAGGTATCCTTATCCCGAGCACTCATGAATGCAACATCGATTCTTAAAACAATTATGCCTTTTTCTTCTTTTAAACGTAACAGCAAAGTTATTGCCCTGACCGGAATTAAATTCCCTATTGTCCGATCAATCGTCGCAATGAATATGTAAAGACCCGAATTTATATACAATCTTTATGAGTGACAAAGTGATTTGCATTCATAAGCACTCGCGAGACAATTATACAATTTCCCTGACATCAGATGATAATAATGGGAGACAACGTCTCGAAAGTTCTGTGTTACACATTCACTATTGCATTAAACTTACACCGCTAAACATCGTTTAAGATAGAAGTTCCGGCTATGTTTATACATCTTTTTTTAGTCCCACGTTTAGGCAACGCACGAGCTTGTCAATAAAAGTAATTCACGTGAAGATTAAAAATAAGTCAAATGTAATTATCGTTCGGAGAAATTAATATAACTCGTCCTGTAATACAAATTATTTAAAATCAATTAACAAAATATTATTACGTTCTCGGATAAAAGAATTAGTGAACAGTTATGTCGCAGTACATTTAATTTATCGGCTTTTACTTTATGGAATTAGTACCATCTCCTATAATTGATAACAATTTATTATCTAATTAACCATATTATTGGTAAACTGGTTAATTACCTTTATCGAGAGCTCGCTGAGTGTCCGGAATCAAACGACGATATTCTAACACAGCACCGAAATACACCTGTCACGGTTCATCTACAACGTATTCATTTTCTTTCCTCGTCTCATCCACGTATACGTATTTACACACTGCATGCACGTTTTATGTATATACTATATACGTTTGTATGCATATATGTACGTGTATATAGACATTCTTATCGTTTACAAATATCAAAAGGATTCGCCTGATTCGATCCGTTTTCCGTCAGAGCACGAAACTCATCTTTCATCCCTACACATTTCCTATCCCCCTTCGCGGCTCGCCTTCAGACTTGGTTTCTTCGCAACCCGTAAGAGAGAGGAGCCACGAGGGTGTTCGCTGAAAATGGAGTCAAATTTCCGGGGTTCGAGGACGTTCAAAGTGATTAGAGAACAAAGAGAAACTCTCGAACAGATGTCTGACCACCGACGACAGTCCAATTCTACTTGTTCGCACCGTGCATTCTTTCCCGTTCAACTAATTGAAACGAACCGAACACTTGTCTTTACCGAAGACTCACTGAAACTTGAGAAATTATTCATTTGAAACAGAAGCAACGGAGCAGCTACACTGCGCATTCGAAGAATATAATATTCAGAGTGCGCGTCCCGAGTTTAATCTCAATGCAAGTTTGTTTGTGAAAACAGAATATCTCGCTCGACGTTTAGTTATAAACGGAATGGTCAACGTCATATATTAAACTCGGAAAGTTTAGACTTTCAAACTGAAGACAAGCTGAGCTTCATTTAAATTTACTTTCTCATCTGCCTTCCAGTTTTATTGTGCTGCCGTATCTCTTGAAACCCATACGCGGCACACACCAGCGAATGTTGATAAAGATTTTAAAGATTCAGAAAATTTCTCTTCGCTCCCCTGTCCATCCCCTGTGCACCTCTGGCAAAAAATTTATGAACATATACAGTGACTAATAGTTTAATTTTCACTTGTCTGTAAGAAATCTTCAATGACGTGTTACAGTAGTAGGAATGTTTCTCTACGGAAATAACAATTATTATGTTCGATTAATTATCTTCTAGAGGGCTGTTAATCCATCGCGTGGTACGTTGTTCGAATCGAAACTTTTTGCCAGAAGTTGATAACAAGTCACGTTACAATACCACCACCAAACTCTCCGGTGACTTTTAATCTACGGTTTGAAAATAATTTCGTACCTCGAACGGCCTCGCCGACGCATTCCCGCATCGACGTGAGTTATCATTGCGTCGGATCGTTCGGCCAACGCTGCGGGTGCAAATTGGCCAAAAACAAATGGTGCACGCTGCTCGATCTGTTCACTACCCGTGGTGATAGTAGATCTTGTCCTTGCAGTTGCATGTGGCACCGCAGAACTTTCGCCGTTCCCGTCCTTCGTTCGTGTTCGTCTCGCAAACCCAGGAACGAAACGTCCTAACCAGCTCGGCGCAGTTCGACCATAGATCCGTATAGTAGCACGCGTTCGTGCACAGTTTGTTTCGCGAGCAGTGATCTTTGCACATGCTACACGGCTGCCCGGGCGTGTACGGGTGACCGAGGTGGCCCTTCTGGTTGCCGCTGTAAGCAATCAATCGTTCCAGTTGTCTAAAACAACGATTCTGATTCACAAGACTTTGTAGTTACAATCAAGTGTCTAGGTTAAGAAACGTTATACTGGGTGTAAAACTACTACATGCAAATACTTTAGGGTCATTTTCTATAGGCCGAAATAAAACGAAAGGCAAACATACAAAAATCGCGTT